>JAJIBD010024069.1:0-22232 GCA_021461705.1 Cryptotis parvus
ATCAGTTGATCACATGAATCCCGTTATTCATTGATTTGCTCGAGTGGGCGCCAGTAACATTTCCATTGGACCCTATCCGTGGCAATGCAGCCCCACGGCACCTGGTTGATTCAGGAATATGAAGAGCCTCAAACTGTTCCTTCAGTGTCTTTGCAAGGAAGTCTGACCGTCTTGTAGGTGGGCGGCCACGTGATCTTTTGACATTCCGTGGGATCTAGTCGGTAATGGCTCTAGTCCAGCGGTTTTCTCCAAATCGCTTTACATGTCCAGCCCATCTGATTTTCGATGCCTTGGCAAACGAGACAGCGTCCCTGATTCTGGAATAGCGACGGAGGTTAGAACTCAGGATTCCTTCTCTCACTTGAGTGAGGCGTGATATTCCAAGCATAGCTCTTTCAATTCCTCTCTGGGAGACCCGAATAGCATTCTCATCCTGCTTTTCGTAGGGCCCAGGTCTCTGAGGCGTATGTTAATACAGGGAGAACGGTGGAGTCAAAGAGATGTGCCTGGAACCGGAGGTTCGTTGTCCTTTTAGCTATTTGTTCGATGCCTTTGAAGGCATTCCATGCAGCTCTCTTCCTCCTGCGCAGCTCAGATCTTAGGTCGTTCATCCTGTTGATTTCTCGACCTAGGTACACATAACTGCTGCATTCAGAGATTTTTGTTCCATTGAGAGTAAATGGGGCTTCAGGAACTAGTTCATTCTTCATGAACATTGTTTTCTTTAGATTCAGCTGTATATCTATCTTTCCACATTCTCGGTCAAAGTCAGCCAGCATGTGTGCCTCTTGGCTAATGTTTGGTGTTATTAGAACCATGTCATCAGCGAAGCGGAGGTGGTGTAGTTGCCGACCATCTATCTTCATTCCCATTCCTTCCTATTCTAATTGTCGCATGATGTTCTCGAGGGTGGCACTGAAGAGTTTTAGTGAAATGGTATCACCCTGTCGAAGCCCCTCTTTTCACATTAATGATCACTTCTTTGTAGAATGGTGAGATCCTGGTGGTGAATCCGTAATACAATTCACGAAGGATCTTGATGTATTGGGTTTGAACACCCTGTTTGGCTAGGGCTTCGATGACTGCTTCAGTCTCCACAGAATCAAAGGCTTTCTGTAAATCAATGAATGTGAGACAGAGTGGCATTTTGTACTCCCTACAAACCTTGATGAGCTTGGTTACTGTGTGGATATGGTCGATTGTGCTGAATCCTTTCCGGAAGCCTGCTTGCTCGCATGGTTGTCCTTCATCTAGTGTTCTGCTAATCCTGTTCAGGATGACTCGTGTAAACAGCTTGTAGATGACGGACAACAGGCAGATGGGGCGATAGTTGCCGATGTTGTGAATGTCTCCCTTCTTGAACAGTAGAACTGTCCTAGTTTTCCATTGGGAGGGCACCTTGCATTCGGCCAGGTAGCATGTGAAGAGCGGAGCTAACGTATTGATGATTACCGACGGCAGATTCTTCAAGTGTTCGGGTCTGACTTTGTCTGGGTCTGGTGCTGTTCCCTTCTTTACCGACGAGATAGCATGTCGGATTTCAGAAGGGAGAATGTTGGGAATGACACATCCATCCTGTGGAATTTGGTATGTGGGCAGGTGGATGCGGCTATCAAAGAGATCTGACTAGAAGTCCTGGATAATCTTCTCCATTGCCTTTCTGGAAGATGTGATAGATCCATCAGGGCATCGGAGGGCAGTCATCTTGGTCTTATAGTTGGCGAAGGACAGGAGGGCAGTCGCGAATGCTTTTCCCGGCTTCTGCTGCATCTTCCAGTATTTCTGCTCTTCTGTCTTTGAGGTCTTCTTTTCTGCGCTTCTCTGCACCGTTTAGCAAGCTTGGTCCTTAGCATTTGGTCTCCTGAGGCTTGTGCCTTTGCCACGTTGGGGGAATGAGCTCGAGAGTTTCTGAAGACAGGCGTTCTTTTGTGTCTTTCTCTCTCTCGGCATTCTTCGCACAGTCACGGAGGTGTGAACCAGTCGGTTGTATTCTTCATCGATGTCGTCAATGATGGTATCTTCCCATGTTGCTGCAATGGTGCCAAAGAGTTCCCAGTTGGTGGTCGTTCTGGGAGTTCTCTTCTTAAATTTGCAGCCTTTTCTCCCCGTTGCGGGTAGTAGAATTTTGCACGAAGGAGACGGTGGTCCGATTCTGTTTGGAATTTGGGGACGACAGCAACATTGGTCAGACAAAACCGTCGATTGAAAATGATGTGGTCAATTTCATTGTGGAATTGTCCGCCAGGAGATTCCCATGTCCAACGTTTCGCTTCAGCTTTCTGGAACTGTGAGTTCCCATGAATGGTCTTGGTGGACATGATGAACTCAGATAGTCTCTCACCCTCTTGTTCCATTCTAGGCCATGGGTCCCGATGTGGGAGTTCTTCAGCCGATCTTCTCGGTCCTAATTTGGCATTAAAATCTCCGACTATGATCTTGTAGAAGGTGTCATCTTTTTTTATAGAACTCCTCCAATTCCATGTAGAATTTTTCAATTTCATCTTCTTTGTATGTGGATATTGGTGCGTAGACAATGAAGATAGAAATTGCTGGCAGTGGGCCACATCTCTTCAAATGTAATCGTCCTATTCGGTTTGTAAGGCATTCAAATGAATCAATGTTCACGGCCATGTTTGTGTCGACAAGGACACCAGCGCCACCGATGCCACTTTCGTCGCATGTTCCAAGGAACAATTCTTCTCCAGTGTCAAATACAGCATGATGGGACTGGCGCCTCCACGTCTCAGTCAGACCAATGATGTCGTACTTGATCTTTTGTGCTTGCAGCATCAGATCCTCAATATATGCTTCCGATGCCAGCGTACACGCACTGAAAGTTCAGACAGTCATTTTAGTCCTTCTTCGTTTTGGCAGCCTAGGATGGCCATGAAATTTTATCAGGCACTGCTTGTTCGCCTTTCTTGCTGCTGCCATATTAAGGGCTCTTTCGGGGTCAGGAAAATAAACATTGCTGTTACTGGATTTGGTATATCGAACACGTATCGGACAGCTTGCCAGGCTCTGCCATGCCTGCGCTATATTCTCATTACTTTGTGGGGGCTCTCTCAGAGGGGTGGGTAGAATATTTATGGTTGCCCATTACAATGGGGAAAGCTGGTTTCTGCTCTGCCGGGTGTACCTGTGTCTTAGGCTCAAGCATTCCTGGGCTTGAAATACTCTCCTCTGAAGGGTGGGTCTCTGCAGGATGGGTCCTTGTAGGCTGGGTTTCTTACAAGCCAGGCTGGAGACTGGATTTTCTGCGGGCTGAAGACTGGATTAATCTGCTGGGTGGAGATCTTAACTGCTGCAGAGTGTGGATTGTGAAGATCGCTGCCAGCAAGGTGTGGGGGTTTCTCTGGGCTCCTCCGAGGCTCCATCGGGATGGTGGACTCGGGTCGGAAGTTGCTCTTGTGGTCCATGGATATATTTTATAAAATTTTATTAAAAATATATAAAATTATTATATATATAAAATATATATTCCGCATGTATGTATATATATATATTTCCTTTTTTTTTTTGGGTCACACCCAGCAATGCTTAGGGGTTTCTCCTGATTCTACAGGGGTTTACTCCTGGCGGTGCTCAGGGGACCATATGGGATGCCGGGGATCGAACCCGCTGAACCCGGGCCGTCACGGGCCGGCTGCGTGCAAGTCAAACGCCCTACCCGCTGGACTATCACTCTGGCCCCTATTTTATTTTTCTGGGCATCAAGTCATTTTTTTTTTTGGGGGCTAAAGTGTCCATATACAACAGTAGTATAATTTCTTTTTCTTTTGTGGGTGACACCTGGCGCTGCTCAGGGGTTACTCCTGGCTCTGCACTCAGGAGTTACTCCCGGAAGTGTTTGGGGAGCCACATGGGATGTTGGTGTTTGAACCCTGCTCAGTTGTTTGCAAGGCAAACACCCTACATGCTTTATTCTCTGTCCCCAATGATAATGTCTGACCCCCAGTGATACTTTTTTTATTCACTTGTTATTCCCTGAATGCACAACATTTTTTTTTTTTTTTGGGTACAATTTCTTCAATGGGCAGTTTTTTTTTTTTTTTTTTATTCTTGTGGGTCAGACCCAGTGACGTTCAGGAGTTATTCCTGGCTCTTCACCCAGGAATTACTGCTGGCGGTGTTCAGGAATCTAACTCTTCTTGGCCTTGTGCTAGGCAAACACCCTACCCGCTGTGCTGTTGCTCTGCCCCTCAATGGGCGGTTTTTTTCCCTGACCCTTTCCCTTCTCTTTTTGTTGTTGCTTCAGGACTAGAATTTAAGCACTGATTGCAGTGTATATACACTTTAGTTGTGGTATTCAATGAACACTGAAGCACAGTGCTCCAGGAATCACACACTTGATCACCATGTTCACACATTCAATTGCTTGTACACTTTAGTTAAGGTATTGACACACAGTTGTTTGTGGCAGCAGGGATCTTAAATAACAGAATTTCTAGGATTGTGCTTTTATGTGGGGGGCAGTGCTGGGGATCAAATTGTGGCCTCACTGTTCTCAGGCTGGTGAGAGGGTACTCTGAAGCTGAGCTGTCCCTCTTCACTGGAATGGTTTGGGTTGATACTGCATGGGTGTAGTGGTTTTGCTTCAAGATAAGTTTCCCACTTAAAAAAATGAGAAAAATTTCTTTATCCAGTCTTAATGGATAAAATGGAAAAATTTCTTTATCCAGTCATCATGCTTAGAAATCAGTCAGAAGGAAAAGGACAGATGTAGAATGGCTGCATTCTTCTGTTGGATATAAATATATACCAGTGTTCTACTAATTGTTGGAAATGGTAATGCCAGACTAGAACTGAACATTGAATATAGGCAAAGGGATTTATATGACAACCCCCTAAATGACAAGCCTTTTTAAGAGAAGGGAGAAGGAGGTGGAAGGGAAGGAAGATGGGGAGAGGGAGAGGGAAGGGGAAAAAGTGCCTGCTCTAGAGGCAGGCTGGTGGGGGTGGGGAGGGAATCTGGGGATATTTGTGGTGGGGGAAATACACTGGTGGAGGGATGGGGTGCTGAAATATATGACTGAAACCCAATCATGAGCAGCTTTGTAAATGTCTATCTCACAGTTTTATAATAAAAAAAATCAGGAAAGCTTTCGGTTTACCGTTTTATTTATTATTTTTTTTAGTTTGGGGCCATACCCAGTGAGCTCAGTGGTTATTTCTGGCTTTGCACTCAGATATTCCTCCTGGCAGTGCTGGCGTATTATATGGGATACAGAGTATCAGACCCCAGTCTGCAGTGTTTGTCTTACCTGCTGTGTTCTGATGTCACTCCATGTAACATCCCCATCTGTTACAGTTTTAGCATTAGCTTTGTCCTATAGTTTCATTTCTTTATTTATTTACTTGCTCATCTATTTATTTATTCTTTTTCTTTTTGGGTCACACACAGTGATACTTAGGGGTTACTCTTTTTCTTTTTTCTTTTTGGGTCGCACCCGGAGATGCTCAGGAGTTTCTCCTGGCTCTGCACTCAGGAATTAGTCCTGGCAGTGCTCGGGGGACCATATGGGATGCCGGGGATAGAACCCTGGCCGGCATGGGCCGGCCACGTGCAAGGCAAACGCCCTACCCGCTGGGCTATCGCTCCGGCCCCTCAGGGGTTACTCTTGACTCTTCCTCCACTCAGAAATTATCCGTGGTGGTGGACCATGTAACCTTGGTTGGCTGCATGCAAGGCAAACACCCACCCCAATGTATTATCACTGTGGCCCAGGTTTTGTTATTTCTATTGTCTATGTTACTGGTTTTGGCATATCGAATATCATCGGACAGCTTGTCAGGCTCTGCCGTGCGGGCGCAATATTCTCATTAATTTGTGGGGTTCTCTCAGAGGGGTGGATAGAATATTAATGGTAATTTGGAGGTAAATCGTGCGGCCGTGCAGCGCCTGCATGCATTGGGGAAAGGTGGTTTCTGCTCTGCAGGGTGTATCTGTGTCTTAGGCTCAAGCATTCCTGGACTTGAAATACTCTCCTCTGAAGGGCGGGTCTCTGCAGGGGTGGGTCCAGGTAGGCTGGGTTTCTGACAAGCCAGGCTGGAGACTGGATTAATCTGCTGGGTGGAGATCTTAGGAGCTGTGGCGTGTGGATTGTGAAGATCGCTACCAGCAAGGTGTGGGGGGTTTCTTTGGGCTCTTCCGGAGGCTCCATCGGGATGGTGGACTCGGGTCGGAAGTTGCTCTTGTGGTCCATGGAATGCAGGGGCTTCAATGGGGAAAGCTGGTTTCTGTGTTAGATATGCCAAAACCAGTAACAGAAATGTTTATTTTCCTGACCCCTAAAGAGCCCTTAATATGGCAGCAGGAAGAAAGGCGAACAAGCAGTGCCTGATAAAATTTCACGGCCATCCTAGCCTACCAAAGCGAAGAAGGACTAAAATAACTGTCTGTACTTTCAATGTAAATGCGCTGGCATCGGAAGCATATATTGAGGATCTCACGGTGAAAGCGCAAATATCAAGTAAGACATCATTGGTCTGACTGAGACGAGGAGGCGTCAGTCGCATCATGCTGTATTTGACACTGGAGAAGAATTGTTCCTTGGAACATGCGGCGAAAAGAGGTGTCGGTGGCGTTGGTGTCCT
Source organism: Cryptotis parvus (assembly GCA_021461705.1). Lineage (NCBI taxonomy): Eukaryota > Metazoa > Chordata > Mammalia > Eulipotyphla > Soricidae > Cryptotis > Cryptotis parvus. The sequence goes on from JAJIBD010024069.1 coordinate 6,598, forward strand.
TGTCAACACGAACATGGCCGTCAACATTGATTCATTTGAATGCCTAACAAACCGAATAGGGCGATTACACTTGAAGAGATGTGGCCCACTGCCAGCAATTTCTATCTTCATTGTCTATGCACCAACATCCACATACAAAGGAGATGAAATTGAGAAATTCTATATGGAACTGGAGGAGTTCTATAAAAAAAGATGACACCTTCTACAAGTTCATAGTCGGTGATTTTAATGCCAAGATAGGACCGAGAAGATCGGCTGAAGAACTCCACATCGGGACCCATGGCCTAGAATGGAATGAACAGGGTGAGAGACTATCTGAGTTCATGCTGTCCACCAAGACCATTCATGGGAACTCACAGTTCCAGAAAGCTGAAGCGAAACGTTGGACATGGGAATCTCTTGGTGGATAGTTCCACAATGAAATTGACCACATCATCTTCAGTCGACGGTTTTGTGTGACCGATGTTGCTGTCGTCCCCAAATTCCAAACAGAATCGGACCACCGTCTCCTTCGTGCAAAATTCTACTTCCCGTAACGGGGGAGAAAAGGCTGCAAAGTTTAAGAAGAGAACTCCCAGAGCGACCACCAACTGGGAACTCTTTGGCACCATTGCAGCAACATGTGAAGATACCATCATTGGCGACGTTGATGAAGAATACAACAGAATGGTTCAGCACCTCCATGATTGTGCGAGAGAGAAAGACACAAAGGGCGCTTGTCTTCAGAAACTCTGGAGCTCATTCGCCAGCGTGGCAAGGCGCGAGCCTCAGGAGACCAAATGCTAAGGACCAAGCTTGCTAAACGGTGCAGAGAAGCGAGAAAAGAAGACCTCAAAGACAGAAGAGCAGAAATACTGGAAGATGCAGCAGAAGCCGGGAAAAGCATTCGCACCGTCCGCCTGTCCTTCGCCAACTATAAGACCAAGATGTCTGCCCTCCTACGCCCTGAAGGATCTATCACATCTTCCAGAAAGGCAATGGAGAAGAGTATCCAGGACTTCTACTCAGATCTCTTTGATAGCCGCATCCACCTGCCCACATACCAAATTCCACAGGATAGATATGTCATTCCCAACATTCTCCCTTCTGAAATCCGACATGCTATCTCGTCGGTAAAGAAGGGAACAGCACCAGACCCAGACAAAGTCAGACCCGAACACCTGAAAAATCTGCTGTCGGTACTCATCCAATACACTGGCTCGGCTCTTCACATGCTACCTGTCCGAATGAAAGGTGCCCTCCCAATGGAAAACCAGCAGGACACTTCTACTGCTCAAGAAGGGAGACATTCACGACATCGGCAACTATCGCCCCATCTGCCTGTTGTCCGTCATCTACAAGCTGTTTACACGAGTCATCCTGAACAGGATTAGCAGAACACTAGATGAAGGAAAACCATGCGAGCAAGCAGGCTTCCGGAAAGGATTCAGCACAATCGACCATATCCACACAGTAACCAAGCTCATCAAGGTTTGTAGGGAGTATAAGATGCCGCTCTGTCTCATGTTCATTGATTTACAGAAAGCCTTTGATTCTGTGGAGACTGAAGCAGTCATCGAAGCCCTAGCCAAACAGGGTGTTCAAACCCAATACATCAAGATCCTTCGTGAGTTGTATTACGGATTCACCACCAGGATCTCACCATTCTACAAAGAAGTTATCATTGATGTCAAAAGGGGGTTCGACAGGGGTGATACCATTTCACCAAAACTCTTCAGTACCACCCTCGAGAACATCATGTGACAATTAGAATGGGAAGGAATGGGAATGAAGATAGATGGTCAGCAACTACACCACCTCCGCTTTGCTGATGACATGGTTCTAATAACACTAAACATTAGCCAAGCGGCACAAATGCTGGCTGACTTCGACCGAGAATGTGTGAAAGATAGGTCTACAGCTGAATCTAAAAGAAAACCATGTTTATGAAAAATGAACTAGTTCCAGAGGCCCCATTCACTCTCAATGGAACAAACATCTCTAAATGCAGCAGTTATGTGTACCTAGGTTGAAAAATCAACACAATGGACTGCCTAAAACCTGAGCTGAGCAGAAGGAAGAGAGCGGCATGGAATGCCTTCAAAGGCATCGAAGAAATAGCTAAACGGACAAAGAACCTCCGGCTCCGGGCACATCTCTTTGACTCCACCGTTCTCCCTGCATTAAAATATACCTCAGAGACCTGGGCCCTTACGAAAGCAGGATGAGAATGCTATTCAGGTCTCCCAGAGAGGAATTGAAAGAGCTATGCTTGGAATATCACGCCTCACTCAAGTGAGAGAAGGAATCTGGAGTTCTGACCTCCGTTGCTATTCCAGAATCAGGGACGCTGTCTCGTTTGCCAAGGCATCGATAATCAGATGGGCTAGACATGTAAAGCGATTTGGAGACAACCGCTGGACTAGAGCCATTACCGACTGGATCCCACGGAATGTCAAAAGATCACGTGGCCGCCCACCCACAAGATGGTCAGATTTCCTTGTAAAGACCCTGAAGGAACAGTTTGAGGCTCTTCATATTCCTGAATCAACCAGATGCCATTGGGCTACATTGGCACGTGATAGGGTCCAATGGAAATGTTACTGGCGCCTGCTCAAGCACATTGATCAATAACGGGATTTAAGTGATCAAGTGATCCAGTGATTGTCTGTTTGTTGGATCCTTGAAGAGACACTTGAGTAGTTTTTTTAATGTTTTTTTGAAAATTCCTTTTATTCTTGGCTGGTGTGCTAGTACAGTAAGGAGGGTGTTTGCTTTGCTTGCGGCTGACCTGGGTTCAATTCCCTGCATCACATTTGTTCTCCTGAGTACTGCCAGGAGTAATTCCTGAGTACAGAGCCAGGAGTCACCCCTGAGCCTTGCCGTGTGTGACCCAAAAAGAAAAAAAAAAGATGTATCAGAAGAAAGTTAATGATGATTGTTCACTCTCACCATGGGGCCATTGAGCCACTAATCCCTTTGTATAAAAAATTGCTGATAAATTGTTTCTGGGTAGACTTTATAACTATATATTTTGTTACTGGTTGACTTATACTTAACATCTGTTAAATGTGGTGCACTCCTTGATATATCATAATGTATACTAAAGTTTCCGATGTCTTGTGGCCAGATTAAATTCATATTTGGGTGGTGCCTTTGGGGATGGGTGGGACTGCCTGGTCTTCCAGAAGAACAGGGAGATAGGGGGGGAGCCCATCCCTGACTCTGGAAAGCCTGGGGATTTCTGCCACAAAACCTGCATACCCGGGTTTTCAGTGGTTTAGTTCATGGGTGGGGGCTGTTCCAAGCAGTGGAGTCTGGCCTTGAACATGGTGGCGATTGTGGAATGTCAAGGTTTTTTTGGCTGCTGGCCTCTGTTGGCTCAGGCCAGACTCAAACTCATCCCCCTCCGAGTGCCTCAGTGTCAGCCTGGCGCAGGGGGGGTGTGGAGCATCTCGATATTTTACAGAATTTTTAAGAGGCAGAATCCTCTGTAACGTTTATAACTTGTTATTTCTTGAAGTTTGCAGAATTTTGACTACTTGTTTGTTAAATATTTCCTGGTTGTGCTGGCATGATACCTTTTCTTTTTTCATTTCTTTTTTAGGGGGTCTCAGTTATCCTTGTTCTGTTCAACAGAATAAGTCTGGGCATTTCTCCTTGAGTATTCTCATCCTTTTGAACCTTGTTGAAGGTGAGCTCTTCCCCTATCACTGCCTTTTAGGAACTACTTTCCGATTACCTGCTCCTTTTCTATTACTCCCAGATTCTTTTTGCTCCTTTATTTCTTAGGTGTTTTCCTCTAAGCACCGATACCATTCTGGATGTTGGAGGTTTCAAGTTTTCCCCACTTTTGTTTTTTCTACTCAGTGTATATTCATAAAGTTTCTTTTTTCTTTTTGAAAATCGTTACAGAGAAAAGAAATTGGGATATGGACTGTCCATCCTTTCCAAGAGCAGGTCCCAGGACAGTGGGTACAGCTTCTTCCCTCTCTGAAGAATGGCTCAGGTGTGGAGAAGGATTTTTGGACACTTCTGGGACTCTGGTAAAGTAGTTGTAAAATTGTTTTACCTGAATATCATAGGTTCCTGATATTGAGGCCACTGCAGTGATGCAAACCCCGCCCCCCCACATCAGTCCCCCGCCCCGTGTTTATCCCTTTCTCCTCTCTTTGTTATCATTATAGTACGTGTGGGTTTTACACCTGTTAGTAGTAGTGTCTGTTTACATTTTTGATTGTAGTGCCTGCCAGGGGTCTCCTTTTAATCGATGCACTCCTAACTGTCTTGATTACATTGTTCTGCAGTTATGGCACCATGCAGTTAAGGCACCAGCGATCCCAGGTGCAGTGTCCCTGGCATTGCATTTAGCTGTGTGGGGTGGGATTGGGAGTATTCTTCCTTACTTTCTTTCAAGACACTATAATCAATACATGCTTTTAGCCCTTCTTCCTTGTGCTTAGGCAAATTAGAATCCACCTCTTTATACCATGTAGGGCATAGAAGCCAAATAGAATCCTACTCTTCACCATAAATATATTTATGACATGTTCATAATCTTTCGGAAATTAGGTAGCTGGGTTAAATTTTATAAATATGGTCATTTTTGTTTTGCAGTGTGGGGAATTTCCAAGCAGTCTTAGGGGCAACTGGGGCCTCCCAAATCGTGGTGCTCAGGGGCTACCAAGTCCTTAGCTGGTGGTGATAGGAGGTTCATGCAGTACCAGGGCTCAGTCTGGGGCCTTTGTGCATATTCCATGCACATGCTCTAGCCCTTTGAGTTATCTTTCTGATAGATGCTAACTCTAATACATATTAAAGTTCAGAGTAATGCTATCATAAACTCCAATGTTTATTTGGACAACTGTGTGTTTATGTTTTAAAAATACACTTACAAGGGGGCCAGAGCAGTGGTACAGTGGGTAGAGTGTTTGTCTTGCACAGATTCAATCCCTGGCATCCCGTATGATCCCAGTACTGCCAGGAGTGATTATGCAGAGCCAGAAGTAACTCCTGAACATTGCTGGTTGTAATCCAAAAAGAAAAATAAATCCCCCCCAAAAAAAAAAAAAAAACCCAAACACTTATAAGTGTATGATGAATATGTTAAGGACATATTTTAAGGTTTTAAATATCCTATAAAATGTTCTGTTGCTATTTAGCTCTTGTGACAATAACAATAATAAAGTAATAAACTTGATATTTTCTGTATGTAGCCATTAATTGCTGAAAAGAAGACTACTCTGGGAAAGCACCTTGAATTATCCCCTAGACCCCAAAAGGTAACCTTTTTTTTTTTTCTTTTTATGCTTTATGGGTCACACCTGGCAATGCTCAGGGGTTACTCTCTGACTCTGCACTCAAGAATTACTCCTGGCGGTGCTTGTGGGACCATATGGGATGCTGGGGAGCAAACCTAGGGAATGCAAGGCAAATGCCCTATCCACTGTGCTATTGCTCTGGCCCTAAAGGTAATCTTTTGATGTCTTATTTTTTGTTTTTTAGGTCACACCAGGTGATGCTCAGGAGTTTGCTCTTGGCTCAGCACTCAGGAGTTACCCTTGGCAGTGCTCTGGGTACCATATGATATGCTGGGATAGAATCTGGGTCTGCTACGTGCAAGGCAAATGTCCTAACTACTGTACTGTTACTCTGGCCCAATCTTTTCATATTTTGACAGAGAAGATATAAAGCTAATATATTCTTTGGCCACACAATGTGGAGATGTGCTCATTCTTACCCTGGCAGGACAGTGTGGAAAGCGTGCTCATTCTCACTTGGCTACACAGTATGGAGACGTGCTCATTCTCACCCTGACTACACAGTATGGAGATGTGCTCATTCTCACCCTGACTATACAGTATGGGGTTGTGCTCATTCTCACCCTGACTACACAGTATGGAGACGTGCTCATTCTCACCCCTGACTACACAGTATGGAGACGTGCTCATTCTCACCCTGACTACACAGTATGGAGACGTGCTCATTCTCACCCTGACTACACAGTATGGAGGCGTGCTCATTCTCACCCTGACTACACAGTATGGAGACGTGCTCATTCTGACCCTGACTACACAGTATGGAGACGTGCTCATTCTCACCCTGACTACACAGTATGGAGGCGTGCTCATTCTCACCCTGACTACACAGTATGGAGACGTGCTCATTCTCACCCCTGACTACACAGTATGGAGACGTGCTCATTCTCACCCTGACTACACAGTATGGAGGCGTGCTCATTCTGACCCTGACTACACAGTATGGGGTTGTGCTCATTCTCATCCTGACTGCACAGTATGGAGACGTGCTCATTCTCACCCTGACTACACAGTATGAGATGTGCTCATTCTCGCCCTGACTACACAGTATGGAGGCGTGCTCATTCTCACCGTGACTACACAGTATGGAGACGTGCTCATTCTCACCCTGACTACACAGTATGGAGACGTGCTCATTCTCACCCTGACTACACAGTATGGAGGCGTGCTCATTCTCACCCTGACTACACAGTATGAGATGTGCTCATTCTCGCCCTGACTACACAGTATGGAGGCGTGCTCATTCTCACCGTGACTACACAGTATGGGACGTGCTCATTCTCACCCTGACTACACAGTATGGAGACGTGCTCATTCTCACTCTGACTACACAGTATGGAGACGTGCTCATTCTCACCCTGACTGCACAGTATGGAGACGTGCTCATTCTCACCCTGGCTATATGGAGATGTGCTCATTCTCACCCTGGCTGCACAGTATGGAGATGTTCTTGCTCCTGAGTGTCCTCCACATAGGAATCATGGAATGCCTGCTTGAATATTTTCAACTCTTTTTATTTTATTTTTTTTGCTTTTTGGGACACACCGGGCGATGCTAGAGGTTACTCCTGGCTCTGTACTCAGGAATTACTACTGGCAGTGCTCGGGGGACCATATGGGATGCCGGGGATTGAACCTGGGCCAGCACAGGCAAACACCCTACCCTCTGGGCTATCGTTCAAGCCCCTATTTTCAACTCTTCACTAAACATACCTGTTTTCCTGAACACTTTCCCACATGATAAAAGTCAAGATAGTGGCACAGTTGTTCATAAATGAATTTCTTTTTTTTTTTTTTTGGGTCACACCCGGCGATGCTCAGGGGTTTCTCCTGGCTCTGCACAAAGGAATTACTCCTGGCGGTGCTCGGGGGGACCATATGGGATTCTGGGGATCGAACCTGGGCCGGCATGGGCCAGCCGTGTGCAAGGCAAACATCCTAACCGCTGGACTATCGCTCCAGCCCCCATCAATGAATTTCTAACAGTTAATTTCCTAAAAGCGCTACTGATAAAGAGGATTTAAATAAAATAGATGTTGACTGCTCTTTTTAAATCAGGCATTCTATACTATGCAGCTGTTAGTAAAAATGAAGTTATGAAATTTGCCTCTAAATGGATGGACATGGAGAGGATCATGTTGAGTGAAATTAGCCAGGGAGAGGCAGATATAGAATGACTGCATTTATTTGCATGACATATATCACTTGAATCACTTGAATCCGTTATTCATTGATTTGCTTGAGCGGGCGCCAGTAACATTTCCATTGGACCCTATCACGTGCCAATGTAGCCCAATGGCCTCTGGTTGATTCAGGAATACGAAGAGCCTCAAACCATTCCTTCAGGGTCTTACAAGGAAGTCTGACCATCTTGTAGGTGGGGAGGCCACATGATCTTTTGACATCACGTGGGATCCAGTCTGTAACAGCTCTAGTCCAGCGGTTGTCTCCAAATCGCATTACATGTCCAGCCCATCTGATTTTCGAAGCCTTGGCAAACGAGACAGCGTCCCTGCTTCTGGAATAGCAACGGAGATCAGAACTCCGGATTCCTTCACTCACTTGAGTGAGGCATGATATTCCAAGCATAGCTCTTTCGATTCCTCTCTGGGAGACCTGAATAGCATTCTCATCCTGCTTTCGTAGGGCCCAGGTCTCTGAGGCGTATGTTAATGCAGGGAGAACGTGTGAGTCGAAGAGATGTGCCCGGAGCCGGAGGTTCTTTGTCCTTTTAGCTATTTCTTCGATGCCTTTGAAGGCATTCCATGCCACTCTCTTCCTTCTGCACAGCTCAGGTTTTAGGCAGTTCATCATGTTGACTTCTTGACCTAGGTACACATAACTGCTGCATTCAGAGATGTCTGTTCCATTGAGAGTGAATGGGGCCTCAGGAACTAGTTCATTTTTCATGAACAAAGTTTTCTTCAGATTTAGCTGTAGACCTATCTTTCCACATTCTCGGTCAAAGTCAACCAGCATTTGTGCCGCTTGGCTAATGTTTGGTGTTATTAGAACCATGTCATCAGCGAAGCGGAGGTGGTGTAGTTGCCGACCATCTATCTTCACTCCCATTCCTTCCCATTCTAATTGTCACATGATGTTCTCCAGGGTGGCGCTGAAGAGTTTTGGTGAAATGGTATCACCCTGTTGAACCCCTCTTTTTGACATCAATGATAACTTCTTTGTAGAATGGTGAGATCCTGGTGGTGAATCCGTAATACAGCTCATGAAGGATCTTGATGTATTGGGTTTGAACACCCTGTTTGGCTAGGGCTTCCATGACCGCTTCGGTCTGAACAGAATCAAAGGCTTTCTGTAAATCAATGAACATGAGACAGAGCGGCATCTTGTACTTCCTACAAACCTCAATGAGCTTGGTTACTGTGTGGATATGGTCGATTGTGCTGAATCCTTTCCGGAAGCCTGCTTGCTCGCATGGTTTGCCCTTCATCTAGTGTTCTGCTAATCCTGTTCAGGATGACTCGTGTAAACAGCTTGTAGATGACGGACAACAGGCAGATGGGGCGATAGTTGCCGATGTCGTGAATGTCTCCCTTCTTGAGCAGTAGAAGTGTCCTGCTGGTTTTCCATTGGGAGGGCACCTTTCATTCGGACAGGTAGGCGTGTGAAGAGCTGAGTCTTATAGTTGTCGAAGGACAGGTGGACAGTGCGAATGCTTTTCCGGCTTCTGCTGCATCTTCCAGTATTTCTGCTCTTCTGTCTTCGAGGTCTTCCTTTACTGCTTCTCTGCACCGTTTAGCAAGCTTCGACGTTAGCATTTGGTCTCCTGAGGCTCGCGCCTTGCCACGTTGGCGAATGAGCTCAAGAGTTTCTGAAGACAAGCGTCCTTTTGTGTCTTTCTCTCTCCTGGCATTCTTCGCACAGTCATGGAGGTGCTGAACCAGTCTGTTGTATTCTTCTTTGATGTCGTCAATGATGGTATCTTCCCATGTTGCTACAATGGCGCCAAAGAGTTCCCAGTTGGTGGTTGTTCTGGGAGTTCTCTTCTTAAACTTTGCAGCCTTTTCTCCCCGTTGCGGGAAGTAGAATTTTGCCCGAAGGAGACGGTGGTCCGATCCTGTTTGGAATTTGGGGATGACAGCAACATCGGTCAGACAAAACTGTCGATTGAAGATGATGTGGTCAATTTCATTGTGGAACTGTTCGCCAGGAGATTCCCATGTCCAACGTTTCTCTTCAGCCTTCTGAAATTGTGAGTTCCCATGAACGGTCTTGGTGGACATGATGAACTCAGATAGTCTCTCACCCTGTTTATTCCATTCTAGGCCATGGGTCCCGATGGGTTCTTCAGCCGATCTTCTCGGTCCTATCTTGGCATTAAAATCACCGACTATGATCTTGTCGAAGGTGTGATCATTTTTATAGAACTCCTCCAATTCCATGTAGAATTCCCCCAAATTTATCTTCTTTGTATGTGGATGTTGGTGCATAGACAATGAAGATAGAAATTGCTGGCAATGGGGCACATCTCCTCAAGTGTAATCGTCCTATTCGGTTTGTTAGGCATTCAAATGAATCAATGTTAACTGGCCATGTTCGTGTTGACAAGGACACCAACGCCACCGACGCCTCTTTTGTCGCATGTTCCAAGGAACGATTCTTCTCCAGTGTCAAATACAGCATGATGGGACTGGCGCCTCCTTGTCTCAGTCAGACCAATGATGTCGTACTTGATCTTTTGTGCTTGCAGCATCAGATCCTCAATATATGCTTCCGATGCCAGCGTACGTGCATTGAAAGTACAGACAGTCATTTTAGTCCTTCTTCGTTTTGTCAGCCTAGGATGGCCGTGAAATTTTATCAGGCACTGCTTGTTTGCCTTTCTTACTGCTGCCATAGTAAGGGCTCTTTCGGGGTCAGGAAAATAAACATTTTTGTTACTGGATTTGGCATATCGAACACGCATCGGGCAGCTTGCCAGGCTCTGCCTTGCCGGCGCTATATTCTCATTACTTTGTGGGGCTCTCTCAGAGGGGTGAGTAGAATATTTATGGTAGTCGCGGCGCAACGGGGATATCTGGTTTCTGCTCTGCCGGGTGTACCTGTGTCTTAGGGCTCAAGCATTCCTGGGCTTGAAATACTCTCTGAAGGGCGGGTCTCTTCGTGGTGGGTCCTTGAAGGCTGGGTTTCTGACAAGCCGGGCTGGAGACTGGATTAATCTGTGGGCTGGAAACTGGATTAATATGCTGGGTGGAGATCTTACCTGCTGTACAGTGTGGATTGTGAAGATCGCTGCCAGCAAGGTGTGGGGGTTTCTCTGGGCTCCTCCGAGCCTCCATTGGGATGGTGGACTCCGGGTCGGAAGTTGCTCTCGTGTTCCATTGTTCCATGGAATGCAGAGGGTTCCAACTGGGAAACCTGGGTTCTGCTCTGCCGGATGTACCTGTGTCCATGACATATATATATATACACACAAACATATATAATATATATTATATATATGTATTATGATACTAATATCCATGGTCAGGCTAAACGTGGATCAAGAGGTCTTGTCAAAGGTAGAAATTACCACAAATGTGTGGGACCTGAGGTTAGGTAAGACAAAAGGGAATAGTGTGCTAATAATTGTCGAAAGTCTATTACCACATAGAACTTAGCATTAAATACAGGCAAAAACATACACATGATTGTCGGGGAACACCGCCCAGGTCCCCGACAGTGTCAGGACAGAGGTTCTCTTCTACTTCCGAGGACGCCGGGAGAACAGATGAAAACTCACGAGTCCGGTTCAGTTCCAAAAAAGGCTTTTTTTTAGTGCAAAAAGCTCTTCCACAGCACTCCAATATAATGAACAAACTCTAGCTCTGGTCCGAACTTAGACCATACAAAAGAGCCTAAGTCTCCCACCAAGGAGAGAGGATCTCACCTGAGCTGAGTCCTACCCAGAAGAAGGAGCAAAAGGCCAAAGAGCAAAAAGCCAAAAGCTGAAAGCAAAAGCAAAAAACTGAGGAGCCAAAAGCGGGAGCGAAAAGGCCTAAAGCCGAAGGGGCCTCAAGTCAGTCCCCTTATATACACCAAAGTAATCCAACCGGGAGTGTCATGTCAACAAAGAACTCTAAACAGAGTGTAGTGCCACACCCTATTGCAGGTATAAACAAAGGTTATGCCAAGGTCTAATCCCTTTCGTTTTTTTTTTGTTTTTTTTTTTTTGGGTCACACCCTGTGATGCTCAGGGGTTACTCCTGGCTCTGCACTCAGGAATTACTCCTGGCGGTGCTCGGGGACCATATGGGATGCGGGGATCGAACCTGGGCTGGCATGGGCCGGCGCGTGAAAGGACAAACACCCTACCCACTGGGCTATCGCTCTGGCCCCCTAATCCTTTCTACCAAGATTATCTCTTATGTAAAACACTGGAGAGGGGGCTGGTATAAAGTAATACATCTTAACTTCATGAGCTTCATGTGCCCTAGAATCTAGATGGTACCCACAAGGTCCTTCTTATTATTATCTGCACCAGGGTGATTCTGAGTATCTTGTTCTCGCGTGTACTGAAAGGGTCACACTCTCCTGCTTAGGACAAACTGGTATGATCCTTTCTATAGCCTTCCTATAGTCTCAGCGTAGCCAGGGTGGTAGTCTCCTGGCAAATTCTAACTGTCCCACGCTGGGTGCTATGGGTATAAAGAGGAGCTGTGCCCAGTCTAGAAAACATAGAAGTCTTAGTAGATGTATAAGTCAGAAGTTATTCAATCAAGGTGACTTCTGTAACTGCCTCACCCTCTAGCAGTGTTTACATAGAAGAGAGGTCTCATTAGGATGAACCTTGACTTAAATAGATTAAACGGGGAGTGGACAAAACAACAAAACTCCCAGAATAGCTAAACCTGTCCTCCACCACATGATAATCTCTAATTATATGTATTACAATCCACAATATGTAAGAGAAGGAAGAAAGAAAAAGAGAGAGAGAGATAGAGAAAGAGAAAAGCACCTGCCATGGAGGCAGGCTAGGGAGAGGGGAGGGAATTGGGGACATTGGTGGTGGAAAATGGGCACTGGTGGAGGGATGGGTGTTGGAACACTGTATGGCTAAAATCCAGACATGAACATTTTTGTAATGTTAAAAAAAATAAAAAAAGACATGATTAATAAGATAAAAAAATAAAAATGTCAAAATTAAAAAAAAATCAGACATTCTAGTCTCTTAACAGATCGCATTTATTTCCTTCTTAAAATTTTTTAAAAATTTGTATTGTTATTTAGGCAAAATGGTTACAGTAGTGCTAATTTTTATGGTTTTGTTCTATAAAATTACTGTAGAACCGTCACTACCAAAATGTTTACAAACCCTCACTGCTGTCCATAGCAATTTAAAATCCACCTAAAAGAGGCTATATTTGACTTTCTCTTATGCTTTGTTTTTTGTTTTTAATTACTGGAGTAGGATAAGAAAGTGTGGTACATCTACACAGAGGAGTATTTTACAACCACCAGGAAAAATGAAGTCATAAAATTTGCTTTAACATGGATGGACATTGATAATATTCATCCATATTGATCGATGTCATCACTCTGTGCTGAGTGAGCAACAGATAAACAGGGCAGAGCTGCTACTGGCTATCCCTGTGCTTAGTGATCATGAGGTATCCAGGAGGGAGGGTGAGTTCTAGCCCTTGCCTGCCATCCCAATAGAGCCAGGGGCGCTCTATTAGGATCGCCATTTTCAACATCCTATAGACCTCATTCCCATGACCTGATGGAATGTTTGAGGCTCTTTTATGTTCCTGGAGCAAGCAGGTGCCCTTGGGCTCTACTTGCATGAGACAGGTTATATGGAGATAGATGTTACTGGTGCCCGCTCGAGCAAATCAACGATGAACGGGAAGACGGTGATACAGTGATTTTCAACATCTGAACTCTACAGCTCCTCATATCTCCACCCAAGAGATAATCTGATCTCTCTCCAGTTCATCAGTAAATACACGAACTGAGAGCCTACTATCGAGAGTATACCACCCACACGGAGAGAGCCTGGCAAGCTACCCGTGTCATATTTAAAAAAAATTTTTTTATTAAGCCACAGTGAGACATATAATTACAAAGGTGTTCATAATTGGTTCTTGGTAATACAGTGTTCCAGCACCCATCCCTCCACCAGTGCCCCATTGTCGGGAACGCCGCGGGGTCCCCTGACAGTGTCAGGACAGAGGTTGTCTTCTACCTCCGAGGATGCTGGGAGAACAGATGAAAACTCACGAATCTGGTGCAGTTCCAAAAATGGCTTTTAATAGTACAAAAGCTCTTCCACAGCAATCCAATATAATGAACAAACCTCTAGCTCTGGTCCGAACTTAGACCATACAAAAGAGCCTAAGTGTCCCAACCAAAGAAAGAGAGGATCTCACCCGAGCTGAGTCCTACCCAGAAGAAGGAGCAAAAGGCCAAAGAGCAAAAGGCCAAAAGCCAAAGCCGCAGGAGCCAAAAGCTGAAGACTGAGGAACCAAAAGACAAAAGGTGAAGGGGCCTCAAGTCAGCCCCCTTATATACACCAAAGTAATCCAATCGGGAGGTTGTCATGTCAACAAAGAACCTAAACAGAGTGTAGTGCCACACCTTATTGCAGGTATAAACAAAGGTTATGCCAAGGACTAAGGAGATTATCACTTATGTAGAACACTGGAGAGAGAGAGGGCTGATATAAAGTAATACATCTTAACTTCATGAGCTTCATGTACTCTAGATGGTACCCACAAGGTCCTTCTTATTATTATCTGCACCAGGGTGATTCTGAGTATCTTGTTCTCGTGTACTGAAAGGGTCACACTCGCCTGCTTAAAGCAAACTAGTATGATCCTTCCTGTAGTCTTCCTATAGTCTCAACGTAGCCAGGGTGGTAGTCTCCTGGTAAATTCTAACTGTCCCACGTTGGGTGCAGTGCGTATAAAGAGGAGCTGTGCCCAATCTAGAAAAAAAAAAGAAGTCTTAGTAGATGTATAAGTCAGAAGTTATTCAATCAAGGTGACTTCTGTAACTGCCACACCCTCTAGCAGTGTTTACATAGAAGAGAAGTCTCATTAGAATGAACCTTGACTTAAGTAGATTAAGCGGGGGTGGGCAAAACAACAAAACTCCCAGATTAGCTAAATCTGTCCTCCAACACCCCATCACCACCACCAATGTACCCCACCCCCCCCCACCAACCCCCAATCTGCATCAATAGCAGGTAGCTCCTTTTCCCCCTCTCTCTCTCTCTCTCTCTCTCTCTCTGTCTCTCCTTCTTCTTTTAGACATTGCGGCTAGCCCTGCAGATATTTAGAGCTATCATTTAAGTCTCTTTGTGTATATTCAATGGTGAGTTCTAGTCTGACATTACCATTTCCCACAGTTAGTAAAACACTGATATATATTTATATCCCATTAATGAATGCAGTCGTTATACATCTGTCCTTTCCTTCTGACTTATTTCACTCAGCATGATAGTCTCCATGTCCATTCATTTGCAGGTAAATTTCATTATTTCGTCTTTTCTGACAGCTGCATACTATTCCACCATGTAGATGTACCCAGTTTCTTTAGCCAGTCCTCTGTTATCGGGCACTTAGGTTGTTTCCAGATTCTAGCTATTGTGAATAGTGCAGTGATGAATAAAGAAGTACAATTAGTGTTTCTGCTATGTGTTTTTGGGTCTCTAGGGTATACTCCCAGGAGTGGTATTGCTCTATCAAATGGGAGCTTAATAATGTAGATTTTGGAGGAATGCCCATATTGTTTTCCAAAAGGGCTGGACCAGTCAGCACTCTCACTGACAGTGGATGTGAGCCCCTTTCCCCCCCGCATCCATGCTAGCACTGGTTTTTCTTGCTTTTTTTTTTGTTTTTAAGTATTTTATTATACCACCGTGAGATATACAAATAAAAAGATATACAATTAAAAGGTCATGTTTAGGTTTTGGTCATACAGTGTTTCAGCACCCGTCCCTCCACCAGTGCCCATCTCCCACCACCAACATCCCGGTTCCCTCCCCTTCCCCAGCCCTGCTCCATGGCAGGTTCTTTATTTCTTTCCCTTTCTCTCTCTTTCTCTTTTCCTTCCCTTCCAGACTGTGGATTACAGAACATACATTAAAAGATTGTCATGTGTATCCTTCTGCCTCTATTTAATGCTCAGTTCTAGGTTGGCATTAGTACCCTCGACTATTATTAGCACCCTGTTCCATTTTCTGTCTTACCTAAACTCTGACTCCCCACACGTTTGTGATAATTTCCACCTTTGACAAGACCTCCTGATATATGTTTCACTTGACCTTGGATATTGGTATCATAATATGTACATATATATTTATGCCATGCAAATAAATTTTCTTGCTGTTTTG
>JAJIBD010024071.1:0-33349 GCA_021461705.1 Cryptotis parvus
TCTAGTCCAGCGGGTTGTCTCCAAATCGCATTACATGTCCAGCCTATCTGATTTTCGATGCTTTTCAGATCTGAAAAGATAGTTGACACAATTTCTATCTTTTTACTTTGTTGAGGTATGCTTTGTGTCTCAGTATATGATCTGTCTTGGGAGAATGTTCCAAGTGCACTGGAAAAAAATGTGTATTCAGCTTTTTTGAGATGAAAAGCTCTGCTATATATCAACCAACTCTCTTTCTTCCATTTCTTCCTTCAGTCCAGTATTTCCTTGGTGAGTTCAGTCTCCTCGATCTATCCATAGTTGATAAAGCAGTTGAAGTCTCCAACTTTATTGTGCTACTGTTAATGTTTTCTTTGAGGTCTATTAATATTCATTTTAAGTATTTTGCTGGCCCCTTGTTTAGTGCACATATGTTTAGTAGTGTGATTTCTTCTGGTATACGTATCCCTTAATTATTGAGAAATGACCTTCATTGCCCCTTTTAACCTTTTTTCAGCCTGAAGTCTATATTGTCAGATACGAGAATGGCCACACCCGCCCTTTTGGAGGAGTTGTTTGCATGTAGAATGGTCTTCTAACCTTTGACTTTGAGTCTGTTTTTGCTCTGATTATTCAGATGTGTTTCTTGTAGGCAGCAGAATGTTGATTCAGTTTTTAATCCATTTTGCCATTCTGTGTCTCCTTAATTGGTGCATTTAGACCCCTTGACTTTGGAGAGAGATTATTGTCATTGATTTTGTGCCATCTTTCTGTTTAAATTTGTTGCTTTGGGTTGTCTTATTTTACAATAGACCCTTCAACTCTTTTTTTTAAAGTTGGTTTTGAGTCTATGAATTTCCTGAGTTGTTTTTTATCCATGAAGTTGTATCTTTCTATCACATCTGAAAGTAAGTCTAGCTGGTTAAAGAATTTTTGTGAGCCCTGCATTTCATTGAGTCTTTTCACAATATCTATCATTGTTTCGGGCTTGGAGTGTTTCATCTGAGAAGTCTGCTGTAAATTTCAGGGATTTACAGCAGGGATGCCCTTTGTATGTGATTTCCTTCTTTGATCTTGGTGCTTTCAGTATTCTATCTCTATCGCTTTTGACATTTTAATAAGGATGTGTCTTGGAGTATTCTTATTGGAGTTTCTTTTAGCTGGTATACCCGGGCCTCCTGTATCTGGGAGCATGCTTTCTTCAGTTCGGGAACTTCTCAGTGATGATGGCTTTGACAGTTTCTTCATCAGGGTTTTCTTCTTGTCCTTCTGGGACCCCAATGATGCATATGTTGTTCCTTTTGGCTTCATCCCGATTTTCTCTGGTAGTCTGTTTGTTGATTGTGAGTCTTTTTTTCCAACTTCTGCTGTTGTCTAGAGAATCTCTGAAACTCGTCTTCGAGATCACCAATTCTTTCAACAGTAGCTGTTAGTCTGCTTTGGAGGCCTTCCACTGTGTTTTTCAGTTCACTTACCTCATTTTTAATATCTGTCATTTCTGCTTGTATTTTGGTCTGAAATTTACTCAATTCTGCTCTCATGTCCTCTTGTATTTTATTGACTCCGTATTCCATCGTTTCTTTGAGTTCCTTGTGCATCTTTAACAGTTGCTTCTGAAATTCCTTTTCAGAGAGGTTATATAGCTCATCGTTATTGCTTGACTCATCTGTTTTAGTGACTTCAATCATTGGAGCTTGAAGGAATTCTGTGTTGCTTTACCATAATGACTATCGTAGGTTGTTAATGTGTGTTCTGAGTGACTAGTCAGTAGAGTTAGTAGGTGCCTGAATTATTTTGCAAAGTTAGGGATGGATAGCAAAGAATGTAGGGCAAATGCTCACTGGTATCTCAGTTACATAGATATTACTTCATGTGGATGCACCCACGTCCGCGCGGGTTTTCAATTATGGGGCATCGGGGGTGGTTCGGAGTTAGGGGTCACGGGGAAGTAGTCCCGCGGAAGATCCAAAGAAGCTGGGTGTAGGTGAGGCGACAGTCCAGCGGGTAAGGCGTTGCCTTGCATGCCGCCTGCCCATGCCAGCCCGGGTTCAATCCCCAGCGTCCCATATGGTCCCCCCGCGCACCGCCAGGAGTAATTCCTGAGTGCAGAGCCAGGAGTAACCCCTGAGCATCGCCAGGTGTGACCCAAAAGCAAAAAAAAAAAAAAAGAAGCTGGGTGTGACTTGGTCGCCTTCTCAAAGTTCCAGCCCTTTAACCTGGAACTGAGTGCCTTGGAAGTGCCCGCACTCAGGACCCACCTGGTGGGGAGAGTGGGAGCTGGGCAGGGCTGGGGTGGAAGTAGTCCCACGGACTATCCCTATTGATCTATTTCGTCTTCGCGGTATTATTAGTTAGGTCCACACAGGAAAGAGACCCGCTTGGCCAACAATGTAATTAACCCACAGGCACATTCGTATATGCCAGAGGGGTGAAGCCCTCCAGAGATATGTCTGCCCTGTGACTGTACTAGAGGTAGGTGGGGAGGCCCAACTTCCTCTTTATTTTTTAATTTATAAATTTTTTTTGCTTTTTTGGGTCACATCTGGCTATGCTCAGGGGTTTTCCTGGCTCTGCACTCCGGAATTACTCCTGGCGGTGCTCAGGGGAACAAATGGGATGCCGAGGATCGAACCCTATCGCTCTGGCCCAGCTTCCTTTTATTTATTTATTTATTTATTTATTTATCTATTTATTTATTTATTTATTTATTTATCTATTTATCTATCCATCTATCTATCTATTTATTTATTTATTTATTTTTTTTTTTCTTTTTGGGGCACACCCAGCGATGCTCAAGGGTTACTCCTGACTCTGCACTCAGGAATTACTCCCTGCCGGTGCTCGGGGGACCATATGGGATGCCGGGATCGAACCGGGCCGGCAGAGGCCGCCGCGATGCAGGCAACACCCTCCCGCTGGGCTATACGCTCCGCCCCCAGCTTCCTCTTTTAAATTATTCCCCATCCCCTTCTGAGGGCATTGATATGGGGTCTGTGGCTGAGCCCAAGAGATCTCCTAGGTTGGTGGCAGGTTTTGGGGCCCTTGGCAGACATCCACAAGTTTAATCTGCAAAAAAATTTCTTCTGATATAAGCTGCAAAGTTACAGTGTGACTTTGTATGTTAACTTCATGATTTTCCATGTTCATACACGTGAACAAAGTAGTGGAAAGTAATTTTTGCGCCAAATGATTACGTATAATTTTTTTTCCATTTTTTTTTTCTTTGCTTTGTAACCACACCTTGCATTTTCAGGGTTCCCTCCTTCAATGTACTCAGGAAATACGCCAGGCAGACTCTGGCTGCCATGTGGATACAGGCATTACAACTCAGGCTGACCTGTGGCGGCCAAATACCCTACCTGCTGTACTGTCACCTGGCCCCCATGTCTGCCATTTCTGGTTGATTAACTTGAAGGAGTTGTGATGAGGATACTAAGCCTATACTGAAGGCAAGAAAAGATTTCATAAAAGCATAAAACAGTGGACAAGAGTATGGAGGAAGAGAGCGTTGTGAAAGGGTACATACTTTCATAAACATTAGGTGAGTTTTTGTATGTGCTGTATAAGTGGTGAGCATATATCTGTAATAATTTTTTTTATTTTGCTTTCTGGTTCACACCGGCAATGCTCAGGGGTTTCTCCTGGCTCTGCACTCAGGAGTCACTCTGGCGGTGCTCGGGGAGACCATATGGGATACCAGGGATTGAATCCAGGCTGGCATGGGCCGGCGGCATGCAAGGCAAATGCCCTACCCACTGGGCTATCGCCCGCCCCCTAAAAATTATTTTTAAAACATGTTTCCCCAAACTTTTTTACCAAACAAATATGCAAACGCCTGCATAGGTCTGGTGTGTATATGTATACTTATAAGTATACATAAAAACATTCATGAGCCCGAGCAATAGCCCAGCGCGGGTAGGGTTTTGCCCTAACGTGGCCGGCTCATGCCGGCCCGGGTTCGATCACCGGCATCCCATATGGTCCCCGAGCACCGCCAGGAGTAATTCCTGAGTGCAGAGCCAGGAGTAACCCCTGAGCATTGCTGGGTGTGACCCAAAAAGAAAAAAAAAAAAAAAAAAAAAAGTTCATATATATCATTAGTTGGTAGTATTTAGTCATGCATAGTTATTTGCCAGTTATATCCTGTTGGATGACAGGTTTAGCTAGTTTGAGAGCTTTGCTGGTTTGTCCACTCACAGCTTAATCTACTTAAGCCAAGTTTCATTCTAATGAGACCTCTTCTATGTAAACACTGCTAGAGGGTGTGGCAGTCACAGAAGTCACCTTGACTCTGAATAACTCGGACTCATACATCTACTAAGACTTCTATGTTTTCTAGATTGGGTACAGCTCCTCTTTATACCCACTGCACCCAGAGTGGGATAGTTAGAATTTACCAAGAGACTACCACCCTGGCTATGTTGAGACTATAGGAAGACTATAGGAAGGATCATACTAGTTTGTTCTCAAGCAGGCGAGTGTGACCCTTTCAGTATATGGAGAAAAAGAGACTCAGAATCACCCTGGTGCAGATAATAATTAAGAAGGACCTTGTGGTTACCATCTAGATTACATGAAACTCATGAAATGAAGATGTATTACTTTATACCAGTCTTCTCTCTCTCTCTCTCTCTCTCTCTCTCTCTCTCTCTCTGTAGAAGGGATTAGTCCTTGGCATAACCTTTGTTTATACCTGTAATAGGGTGTGACATCACCCTACTACCATATTTTTTAGGGTTCAGTTGTTGACAAGGCCCTCGCTGTCACAGATCATATTACTTTGGTGTATATAAGGGGACTGACTTGAGGCCCCTTGGCCTTTTGCTTCTTCTTTTGGGTAGGACTCCTCTCCGGTGAGATCCTTTTCTTTTTGGTGGGAGACTTAGGCTCTTTTGTATGGTCTAAGTTCGGACCAGACCAATCCATTATATTGGATTGCTGTGGAAGAGCTTTTGCACTATTAAAACCTTTTTTGGAAATGCACCGGACTCGTGAGTTTTCATCCGTTCCTGGCGTTTTTCGGAGGAGAAGAGAATTTCTGTCCTGACACTGTCAGCGACCCCAGCAGCATCCCCGACAATATCCTATAAAGTAGGATGAGCTAATATATGAAAGTAAAATTCAGAGAAAGGTCGAACATGAAAATAACTAGGACCGCCACAAAGTGGCAGCTCTCTGATAATCATCTTGTGCATAGCTGCTCAGATACTTTTTACATCTTAGCTAAATGTTTGTGTCATTGTGCTTTGCTATCAACAGAAGAATTCCTATAAATAATAGTTGTATTTATTTCTTTGTAATTCCAGAGAGGTCATCTATTTAGAGTTATAGATATTTTTTCCATAGAATTGCTTAATGCTACTAAAGTTCATGCCGATCAGTTTTTTTCCCCCATGTGTCTTGGACCACTGGGATCCCCTAACAATACCGGAAACGAGTTCCCTTCTACCTCCGACGCTGGTGGGGAATGGATTAAAAACTCAGGAATCTGGTGCAGTTTTAAAAGACTTTACTATCACAGGTTCTGATATACAACAAGAACAGGAAGAACCCCCAGACTCTGGGTTCCCAGCTAGGGCCCCAGCCACGTGTAGGCCAAGATGACTGCCACCACGTGTTAAAGCCCAACAGAGAATGGAGCGTAATGGAGAGAAGCAAACGCCAAGGGGAAGCCAAAATGGAAAAAAAAAAAAAAGCCCCTTCTTTTTTCCCTAGCTTCTTTTATAGACAGAAGCCTGCCAAAATCTTCCAGCCCAGCCCATTGTGGGTTAGGCTATCTAGAAATGTAGCCAGGTAAATGACCCTTTTTAAATGTAGATCTTTAGGTGAGCCTTTGGCTCAATCTTCTCAAAAGTCAGAGCTGATTTCCAGAGGCAAAATCTCCCTAGAAGAGAGGAGGGCTGCATCTCTGAACCAGAAAGTAATTCAGAATGTAATTTGTAGAAATTGATATTAATACTTTTTGCTATGAATATATAGCTAGCAGATCCCAGACTCTGGATCCCACTAAGGTCCAAAATCCATCAGAATAATTCACTTTGGCATTACTTTTAGACTCAGAGACATGTTAGTTTGCCAGGAGGCACACTGGCATGTCTCTGAACTAGGAGAATTGATTACATTATGGTTGATCCAACGTAGCCTAGTACTCATGGGATATTTATATGTATGTCCCATCCCGGGACCTGTGGAAACAGAATATTGATCTGGGGCAAGCGAGATTCATGATAAAAATATGTATACCGTATAATATTATGAAATCAGTCCACTTCTCTCCAAACTCATATTGTGTCTGCTCTGGAGATTAACCAAAGGCAGGGACCAGCTCTCCACATAAGCTAGATGTGTTAGGTTCGGCCATTACAGAATATAGACTCTCCAGAAATAAAAGATTCAGAGCAGCAGGAATAGGGAATAGGAGAAGATTTGGGGATGGGCAACTCTCTGATGCTCGCCTGGATGAACCCCTCGCAGGATCTTAAAATGTCCTTGGCATTGGGCCACAGGGATAATCCCCGAGCCTGGTTGCCTCAGAGGCAAGTACCCACAAACCGTTACGGACATCACGGAACCGCAGGTTAGAGACCAATCAGACCCCATAGCCGAAGCCGTGGGGCCTCATTCACACATTCAGCGCACATTCACACAAGCAGAGAAGTCGAGAGCTGCAAACTGCACTAGTTATCCCGGCCTGACCTGAGTTTGCTGACACCTGGAGACTGCAAAGGGCAAGCAGGCAGGATGCTGATCACCCACCAAGGAGGACTCCAAGAGACGGACTTGTGCAAAAGCAAAGGGTTTATTTTCCAAGCATGCTGGGGCTCTCAGCATAACCGTTGGCAGGCTAGAGGCTAAGAGCCCGGAACTGAGTTACAGCAGTTATTGTAGCACTCTAAGACAAAGAACTTTTGCAATATAGCAAACTCAGGAGATTGGGAGAGACTTGAGACTTACTGCAGGGAATGCCCAAGATGTCACACTGATGGTTAGGGTGTTAGAGTGTTTACACAGGGATATCTTTGGAGTCACTTTCCTAGGTATCTGGTTGTCAGTCCTTATTAACTCAGGCTATTAGGAGAGACTTGAAGTTTACTGCAAGTCACCTGACTAGGTATCTGGTTGGCAAGCCTTATCTGGCATAAATGCAATGGGGATTGAACCCGGGTCTGCCGCCTGCAAGGCAAACGCCCAACCCACTGGACTACAGCTCTGGCCCCACGTGAGACATGTGAGCTAACTGTCCAATCGCTTGCACCCCCATAGTCATCTTCTATGAGCTCACACCGGGCATGTGTGCCACGTCCAATCACGTCTGGGCGGGCATATCCACTCATCTGTCCAATGAGGGCCAACTCACGATCCCGAGAACTTGCTGTGCTTCTGTTCCCTGGAGGAGGACCAACATCTCTCCACAAGTGCCGGCTCCCGTTGGCTTCAACTGAGTGGATGGTGGTTGGGCCCAGAGGACAGCCAGCGGAGCCGGAACAAAAGCTGGATGTGGGACAAAAAGCAAAAGAAAGAAAGAAAGAAGGAAGGAAGGAAGGAAGGAAGGAAGGAAGGAAGGAAGGAGGGAGGGAGGGAGGGGGGAGGGAGGGAGGGAGGGAGGGAGGGAGGAAGGAAGGAAAGAAGGAAGGAAGGAAGGAAGGAAAGAAAAGAAAGAAAAGAGAAAAAGAAAGAAGTAGAAAAAGAACAAAAGATCCTAAATTGTGTGGCTCAGCTAGAGAGCAACTGCTGTGCATCCAGACCCTCCACCAAACATATCCACACCCAGCAACACTCACACAGTACGCCACACACCCCCAGGACACACTCTCTCCCAATTCTACTTATACTCCCAATGCTCATACTTGAGACAGAGAGATGATTGCCAGGTGAACTGTCCAATCACTTGCGCCCACCTAGTCATTTTCTATGAGCTCACACTGGAGGGCGTCTGTGCCGGCCCAATCACATCTGGGGTGGGCGTAGCCACTCCTCTGTCCAATGGGGACAACTCTCACCATCCCGACGACTTCCTGTGCTTCTCCTCCTGGAGTAGGACCAAAGTCTCCCCACAAGTGCCAGCTCCCCGCCGGAATGAACTGGGTGGATGGTGGTTGGCTTTGGAGGACAGCCGCGGAGCTGAGCGAGGCTGGAGATAGTGGGTGCGTGGGATCGGGCGGAAGGCCAGAGGCGCTGGAACCGTGACTGACGGGCTTTCTCTGGCCTGGGAGCAACCCTGGGTGGTTTTTTTTTAATTTATTTTTTTAATATTAAATATTTTTTTTACACCGCCATGTGACATACAATTACAAAGATGTTCATGTTTGGGTTTCCGTCATACAGTGTTCCAGCACCCATCCCTCCACCAGTGCCCACTTCCCACCACCAATGTCCCCACTTCCCCCCCCCTCCCCTAGCCCGCCTCCATGGCAAGTTCCCTATCTCCTCTCTCTCTCTCCCCCTCTCTTCTCTTACACATTGTGGATTGCAATACACACATTCAGAGATCATCATGTATATCTTTCTTCCTATATTCAATGCTCAGTTCTCGGCTGGCACCATCATTTTTGACAAATATTGGCACACTGTTCCCTTATCTGTCCTACCTAACCGCTGATTCCCACATGTTTGTGGTAGATTCCACCTCTTTTTTTTTTAATTGAAAGATGCTCATGTAGAGCTTTGGTTCTACAGTGTTCCAACACGCACCCTCCGCCCAAACCCATCTCCCATCACCAAAGTCCCCACCTCCCCCCCCCTCCCGCACCTCAACCACTTGGCGGGTTCTGCATGTCATTTCTTTCCCTCTTTATATCTCCTTCCCAAAAAACTTTCCTGCTCTTCGTGGAATGCAGTGCATTAAAAGACATTACTGTTTCACTATTTTAGTGGACTGCGCGGCCTGGGCTGGAACTGGTTTTTGCTCTGTTGATCTGGTCTGAGGCAGTTTTGCAGCGTCCGGACAGCAAAAATGGTGGCTAGTGTGATGGGCGAGTCTCATCCGGCTGCTCCGGGACCCCTCAGAGGTGACGGGCCCACTCCCAAAAACCCATCTGCCCTCCTCGGGGTTCCATGGTCAGCTAGGCCCGGCACGAGCCGAGCGCCAGCCTCCCCAGCTGTCCATGAGGCCCTGTTTGCAGGCCCGTGGGCAGCTCCGCGGGCAGGGCCACCAGGCTCCACAAGATGGAGGGGGAAGGGACGACCACGCCTCCATCTGACGACTTCCCAGTGATTCCCGCCTCTTGGAGCCGCCTACCTGGGCTCGGACTGGCTTTGCTCTGTTGATATGGTCTGAGGCAGTTTTGCAGCGTCCTGACAGCAAAAAATGGTGGCTAGTGTGATGGGCGAGTCTCATCCGGCTGTTTCCGGGACCCTTCAGAGGCGACGGGCCCACCTCCCCAAAACCCATCTGCCCTCCTCGGGGTTCCATGGTCAGCTAGGCCCCGGCGCAAGCCGAGCGCCAGCCTCCCCAGCCATCCATGAGGCCCTGTTTACTGGCCCGTGGGCAGCTCGCGGGCAGGGCCACCAGGCTCCACAAGATGGAGGGGGAAGGGACGACCACGCCTCCATCTGACGACTTAACCCTGGGTGGTTTGACAAGGGTCACCTCGGTGGGACCCTGTGGGTATTTCGAACCGCGGGAGATCCCGGGTTAGAAGCCGTCTTTTTCTAGAAAAGACCCAGTGTGCCCAGGTCTGGTTTGGATTCCCCCATTCACCGGGTCGGAGCCCCTACCCCCTCATCTCTCCAAATCAGATGCTCCGGGTCACCCTTGTCCAGCCCCTCTTGCTGCAGAATGGGAGGTTCTGATCTCCGCCTAGGGTCTCCGTGGGCACTTTCTTGACTCTGAGAGAGTTCCGGCCCCTAAGTTCTTCCCCCTTAAAAGGAAGACTGAGGAAGGGACCGCAGTGGGAGGTGGATCGCTTCCTGCCAGGCGAGGTGGGGGAGCTGGACGCAGGCCCCTACCACGGAATATATTGTCATATGTAATACAGCACGTAGAGTCCGTGTTTATCTCTCTGTGGGCCTCCTAGCGTTTCAGTGCCAGCACCCGAGAAAGGGGTACAGCTCGGGTCCCCTAGTGCTGCAGATCACCTTGCAGCAACCAAGCATGGGCCAGCATGGGACAATGTGTCATGATGGTTAGGGGCCACGTGGTGGAATCCCGTGTGTGTCTCCTGTGTGTCTCTGATTTGTTTTTGCTTTTCGGGACATTTTTGGTTGTGTCGACAAATGGAAATATGTACTAAGTTGAACACATAGGTAAAAGAAGCAGAATTTCGTGTTAAATCAAAGACGGGGACCGGAGTGATCGCCCTAGTGGGTAGGGTGTTTGCCTTGCACGCAGCCAGCCCATGCGGGCCCGGGTTGGATCCCCCGGCACCCCATATGGTCCCCGGCTCCCGCCAGGAGTTATTCCTGAGTGTAGAGCCAGGAGAAACCCCAGATTATGGCCGTGTGTGACCCAACAAGAAAAAAAGAAAAGATGGAAACTAAACATCACTGTCTCTGGGACTTGGATAATTTCAGCAGAGTCACATGATTTTTTTGGTTTTCCTTTTTGGGTCATACTCAGCAATGCTCAGGGGCTACTCCCAGCTCTGCACTCAGGAATTACTCCTGGCGGTGCTTGGGGAACCATATGTGATGCCAGGGAATCCAACCCAGGTGGGCCCTTTGCAAGACAAAAAGTCCTACCCGATGATCTATTGCTCTGGCCCCCTGGAGTCCCCTGACTTTTACATCACTCATTCTGAGTTTTGCCCAGTGTGATTATGTTTGTCACACAGTTCAGCCACTTCAGCTCCTGACACTACATTCAAGAAAAGAGGAACAAGTTAGATATTTCAAAAAATATACGGAAGCCAAATCATCAACAGCTTTGTCATTCTTTAATGGCGACAATACCATTTTTATATATTAAATGTATTCATATATTTAATCATTAAATCATCTATTTATATTATACATTCATATATATGTTTAATTAAATACATTTGATTTATATTAATTAGATATAATTAGTATATTTTATGGAATATGTTAAAATTTAAATACATTTTAATACATTGCTAGAAGCATATATATTGCGATAAGCATGCCTGTAGTTTTTGCCACATATAACTAGATTGTGGGCTTCCAGCTTTTAATGATGGGAAAAAGTGCTTCTTTTTTGTGTTGTTGTTGTTGTTGTTGTTGTTGTTGTTATCCTTTTTGGATCACCCTAGGGGTGCTGAGCGATGCACCCCTAGGGTGCATCAGGGCTTTCTCTTTGCAATGCACTAGGAATTCCTCCTGGCAGTGCTCTAGGTGCCACATGCTATGCCAGGGATTGAATCCGGGTGGGTCTCATGCAAGGCATCTGCCCTCCCCGCTGTGCTATCACAGGAAATTTCTCAAGATGTAAATAAGTGTCTGAGCGATAGCACACTGGGTAGGGCATTTGCCTTTTATACATCCGACCAGTATCCCAAAGTGCCCTGTGATCACCATCAGGGGTAATATCTGAGGGGAGAGCCGGGAGACAATACTCAGCACTGCCATATATGACCTCAAAAGACCAAAAACAAAGTTGATAAACTGAGGAAAATGATTTGCAAATGCTATAAGTCTCATTTTGTGTTTATATGGAAACCAACGTATTTACTTTTCCGTGTTTTGTGCGTCACAAGGGTGATGCTTAGGAGTTACTCCTGACTCTACACTCAGGAATTACTCCTACTTATACTCAACGGGACTCTATGGGATGCGGGGAGCAGACTGGGTCGGCGCTTCCAAGTCAAAGCGCCCCCCTGTATTATCGCCTCCAGTCCCTGACACGGTTACTTCTGATCCATGGACAATAGATTGCTCTGTATGATTCACGTAGTGTCTTCATTCCTGTGCTCGCTCTGATTTCTTTTCAGGTGACATTTGTTATACTCTTGGACCACTCTTCTAAGTGCCAAAGATGTTCTACTTCTGTATTCGGCACTTTTTGTAGATTTTCCCTCAGAAATGATGAGAATATATGATGTTTTGGGACCCATCTGCTCCAGCCCATATGGTCCGAGTAGCACCCCTGAGTAAAGCTGGATATGGGCCAAAAAACCAAAAAAAAAAAAAAAAAGGGAAAAAAGTAGGAATGGAACAGTGTGCTAACAACTGTCGAGGGTACTAATGCCAAGCTAGAACTGAGCATTTAATAGAGGCAAAAAGATACACATGTCAACCCTTTAATGTATGTTCTGTAATCCATAGTCTGGAGGGGAAGGAAAAGAGAAAGAGAGAGAAATGGAAAGAAATAAAGAACCTGCCATGGAGGAGGGCTGGGGGAGGGGGAGGGAACCGGGGACGTTGGTGGTGGGAGATGGGCACTGGTGGCGGGATGGGTGCTGCAACACTGTATGACCAAAACCCAAATAGGAACTTTTTAATTGCATATCTTTGTAATTGTAAAAATAAAAAAAATTTAAAAAATTAAAAAAAATACAAAAAAAGAACAAAAAATCCTAAGTTTTGCACAGTAAATGTGGCTCAGCTATAGAGCACCTGCTGTGCATCCAACTATAGAGCAACTGCTGTGCACACACACTCACAATTATGTCACACACCCTCAGGACACACACTCTTCCCAGTTATACTTAACCCCCAGACCCCGAAAACGCGGAAATTTTTTTTTTGTGCTTTTTTGGGTCACACCTGGCAATGCTCAGGGGTTACTCCTGGCTCTGCACTCAGGAATTATTCCTGGTGGTGCTCAGGGACCATATGGGGTGCTGGGGATTGAACCCGGGTCTGCTGCCTGCAAGGCAAACGCCCTACCCACTGGACTATAGCTCTGGCCCCACGTGAGACATGTGAGCTAACTGTCCAATCGCTTGCACCCCCATAGTCATCTTCTATGAGCTCACACCGGGCGTGTGTGCCGCGTCCAATCACGCCTGGGGCGGGCATATCCACTCATCTGTCCAATGAGGGCCAATTCACGACCCCGAGAACTTCCTGTGCTTCTGTTTCCTGGAGTAGGACCAACATCTCTCCACAAGTGCCGGCCCCGCCGGCTTCAACTGAGTGGATGGTGGTTGGGCCCAGAGAAAACTGGATGTGGACCATAAAGTAAAAAAAAAAAAAAAGAGAGAGAGAGAAAGAGAGAAGGGAAGGAAGGAAGGAAGGGAAAAAGAACAAAAGATCCTAAATTGTGTGGCTCAGCTAGAGAGCAACTGCTGTGCATCCAGACCCTCCACCAAACATATCCACAGCCACCCACCAACACTCACACAGTACGCCACACACCCCCAGGACACACACTCTCTCCCAATTCTACTTATACCCCCCCAACGCTCATACTTGAGACCGAGAGATGATTGCCAGCTAAACTGTCCAATCACTTGCGCCCACCTAGTCATCTTCTATGAGGTCACACTGGAGGGCGCCTGTGCCGCCTCCAATCACATCTGGGGTGGGCGTATCCACTCCTCTGTCCAATGGGGGACGACTCTCACCATCCCGACGACTTCCTGTCCTTCTCCTCCCTGGAGTAGGACCAAAGTCTCCCCACAAGTGCCGGCTCCCGCCGGAATGAACTGGGTGGATGGTGGTTGTCTTTGGAGGACAGCCGCGGAGCTGAGCGAGGCTGGAGATGGTGGGTGCGCTGGGATCTGGGCAGAAGGCCAGAGGCGCCGGAAACGTGACTGACGGGCTTTCTCTGGCCTGGGAGCAACCCTGGGTGGTTTGACTAGGGTCACCTCGGTGGGACCCTGTGGGGATTTCGACCTGCGGGAGATCCCGGGTTATAAACCGCCTTTTCAGGAAAAGACCCAGTGACCCCCAGGTCAGGTGTGGATTCCCCATTCACCGAGTCGGAGGCCCCTAACCCCCTCATCTCTACAAATCAGATGCTCCGGGTCACCCTTGTCCAGTCCCTCTTGCTGCAGATGGGAGGTTCTGATCTCCGCCTAGGGTGCTGCAACACTGTATGACCAAAACCCAAATAGGAACTTTTTAATTGTATATCTTTGTAATTGTAAAAAATAAAATAATTATAAGAATTAAAAAAAAATAAAAAAGAACAAAAAATCTTTAAGTTTTGCACAGTAAATGTGGCTCAGCTATCGACCACCTGCTGTGCATCCAACTATAGAGCAACTGCTGTGCACACACACCCACAATTATATCACATGCGCTCAGGACACACACTTCGCCCAGTTATACCTAACCCCCAGACCCCTCAAAAGCGAGATTTTTTTTTTTTTTTTTGCTTTTTGTGTCACACCTGGCAATGCTCAGGGGTTACTCCTGTTCCCTGGAGTAGGACCAACATCTCTCCACAAAAACGACTCCGTCGGCAAGCAAAAAAAAAAAAAAAAAGAGAAAGAGAAAGTAAGAAAGAAAGAAAGAGAAAGAAAGAACGAAAGAGAGAGAGAGAAAGAAAGAAAGAAAGAAAGAAAGAAAGAAAGAAAAAAGAAAGAGAGAGAGAGAAAGAAAGAAAGAAAGAAAGAAAGAAAGAAAGAAAGAAAGAAAGAAAGAAAGAAAGAAAGAAAGAAAGAAAGAAAGAAAGAAAGAAAGAAAGAAAGAAAAAGAAAGACAGTAGAAAGAAAGAAAGAAGTAAGAAAGAAGTAGAAAAAGAACAAAAGATCCTAAATTGTGTGGCTCAGCTAGAGAGCAACTGCTGTGCATCCAGACCCTCCACGAAACATATCCACACCCCACCAACCCTCACACAGTACGCCACGCACCCCCCAGGACACACACTCTCTCCCAATTCTACTTATACCCCCAACGATCATACTCGAGACAGAGAGATGATTGCCAGGTGAACTGTCCAATCACTTGCGCCCACCTAGTCATTTTCTATGAGCTCACAGTGGAGGGCGCCTGTGCCGCGCCCAATCACATCTGGAGTGGGCGTATCCACTTCTCTGTCCAATGGGGGACGACTCTCACCATCCCGACGACTTCCTGTGCTTCTCCTCCCTGGAGTAGGACCAAGGTCTCCCACACAAGTGCCAGCTCCCTTCGGAATGAACTGTGTTAATGGTGGTTGGCTTTGGAGGACAGCCGCGGAGCTGAGCGAGGCTGGAGATGGTGTGGGTGCGTGGGATCGGGGCGGAAGGCCAGAGGCGCTAGAACCGTGACTGACGGGCTTTCTCTGGCCTGGGAGCAACCCTGGGTGGTTTGACTAGGGTCACCTCGGTGGGACCCCTGTGGGATTTCGACCTGCTGGAGATCCCCGGGTTATAAGCCGCCTTTTCAGGAAAAGACCCAGTGAGCCCAGGTCAGGTTTGATTCCCCATTCACCGGGTCGGATCCCCCCCTACCCCCTCATCTCTCCAAATCAGATGCTCCGGGTCACCCCTTGTCCAGTCCCTCTTGCTGCAGAATGGGAGGTTCTGATCTCCGCCTAGGGTCTCCGTGGGCACTTTCTTGACTCTGAGAGAGCCCCGGGACCCCTAAGTTCTTCCCCCCTTCAAAGGAAGACTGAGGAAGGGAGCGCAGTGGGAGGTGGACGCGCGATTCCTGCCAGGCGAGTTGGGGAGCTGGGCGCAGGCCCCTACCACGGAATATATTGTCATATGTAATACAGCACGTAGAGTCCGTGGTTTATCTCTCTATGGGCCTCCTAGCGTTTCAGTGCCAGCACCCGAGAAAGGGGTACTGCTCGGGTCCCCTAGTGCTGCAGATCACCTTGCAGCAACCAAGCATGGGCCGGCATGGGACAATGTGTCATGATGGTTAGGGGCCACGTGGTGGAATCCCGTGTGTGTCTCCTGTGTGTCTCTGATTTGTTTTTGCTTTTCGGGACATTTTGGGTTGTGTCGACCAATGGAAATATGTACTAAGTTGAACACATAGGTAAAAGAAGCAGAATTTCGTGTTCTAAATACAAGATGGGGACCGGAGTGATCGCCCTAGCGGGTAGGGCGTTTTCCTTGCACGCAGCCAGCCCATGCGGGTCCGGGTTGGATCCCTGGCATCCCATATGGTCCCCGAGCTCCGCCAGGAGTTATTCCTGAGTGTAGAGCCAGGAAAATCTCCTGTTTATGGCCTTTGTGACCAAACAAGAAAAAAAAAAAGATGGAAACTAAACAAAACTGTCTCTGGGACTTGGATAATTTCAGCAGAGTCACATGATTTTCTTGTTTTCCTTTTTGGGTCATACTCAGCAATGCTCAGGGGATACTCCCAGCTCTGCACTCAGGAATTACTCCTGGCGGTGCTTGGGGGAACCATATGTGATGCCAGGGAATCAAACCCAGGTCGGCCGTTTGCAAGACCAAAGTCCTACCCGCTGATCTATTGCTCTGGCCCCCTGGAGTCCCCTGATTTTTACATCACTCATTCTGAGTTTTGCCAAGCGTGATTATGTTTGTCACACAGTTCAGCCACTTCTGCTCCTGACACTACATTCAAGGAAATAGAAACAAGTTAGATATTTCAAAAATATACGGAAGCCAAATCATCAGTAGCTTTGTCATTGTTTAATGGTGACAATACCATTTTTATATATTCAATGTATTCATATATATCATCATTAAATCATCTATTTATATTATACATTCATCTATTTATGTTTAATCAAATACATTTGATTTATATTAATTAGATATAATTAGTATATTTTATGGAATATGTTAAAAATTTAAACACATTTTAATACATTGCTATAAGCGTATATATTACGATAAGCATGCCTGTAGTTTTTGCCACATATAACTAGATTATGGGCTTCCAGCAGTTAATGATGGGAAAAATGCTTCTTTTTGTTGTTGTTGTTATTGTTGTTGTTGTTGTTGTTGTCCTTTTTTGGATCACCCTAGTGGGTGTCCAAAGAAAAGCATACATCCTTACCCTGGGCCTGCTGGGGCCCCTGTGCTGGGTTGGTCCTGGACACCTGCCAGGAAGATGCGAGCCATTTCTCTTTGCTGCTTTCCGTTTTCTTTAGTGTGGAGCCTCACGCTCTCCTTCCTTAGCCTCTCCTGCCTTTCCTCTGGCGTCTCCCTTTTGGTAAATACTTTCTCCACTATCTGCAACATTTCCCTAATGGTCATCTCCTCTTGCCTATAGGGTTTTCTTTTTTTTTTTCTTTTTGGGTCACACCCAGCGACACTCAGGGTTTACTCCTGATTCTGCACTCAGGAATTACTCCTGGCGGTGCTCAGGGGACCATATTGGATGCCAAAGATCGAACCCAGGTCGACCACGTGCAAAGCAAATGCCCTACCCGCTGGACTATCGCTCTGGCCCTGCTTATTGGGTTTTCTCCTAATATCTGGAGCTACCCGATTAATAAATTAGAACACCACAGCAGAATCATGGATCCCTGCGCCAGGGTCAATGGGGGTGTATTGACGATATGCCTCATAGAGGCGTTCTAAGAAACCGGCCAGCCAGGCTTTCGCCTTCCCCTTGAACAACTGCCTTTACTTTTGCAAAGTTAGTGGGCCTCCTAGCGGCTGCTCGGAGACTTGCACTAAGAGTCTGGTAGTAGACTTGGAAAAGCTCCCTACCTTATATGCTCCTGAAGTCCCAATCTGGGGGGACGCAAGGGGAAGGCCTCATCTATGGCCGGCTGCAGGGTCGTGGGCCTTCTGTTGTCTCCTAAGATGTTCTTTCTGGCTTCGTGGAGGGTACACTTTCTCTCCTCCGTTGTGAAAAGAGTACTGAGCAGCTGGTGGCAGTCATCCCAGGTGGGGTGGTGGGTAAGCATAATGGAGTCCAAAAGATATACGAGACACTTAGGGTGCTCAGAAAATGGTGGGTTCTGTCTTGTCCAATTAAACAGATCATTGGAGGAGAAGGGCCAGTAATGGAACTGTTGTCCCCCTCACGCTGCCCCCCGCCCGACTGGAAAGGTGGGGATAGCTTCTTCCCCATGGGGGAAGGGCAAAGCCCATCCTTCCCCTCCCTTTCTCATATTCCACGGGGCGGAGCCTATGTCCCACTCCCCTCCCACCACTGGTCCCATTGAGGAGGATGAGGACATTTCCTCTGGAGAGCTAGCCTGACCAGAGGGCGCCGCATATGTGGGTGGCTGATCCTCTTATGCTCCCAAGAGGGAACCAGTAGAAAAGGGAGCTTTCTGGTAAAACTGGAGGTGGTAATGAGAACGTCCTCTTGTGTTGACCGGTTGGTGTGGGTGTCGGGGAACGGCCGCCGGGGTCCCCGACAGTGTCAGGACAGAAGTTTTCTTCTACCTTCGAGGACGCCGGAGAACAGATGAAAACTCACGAGTCCGGTGCAGTTCCAAAAATGGCTTTTAATACTACCAAAGCTCTTCCACAGCAATCCAATATAATGAACAAACTTTAGCTCTGGTCCGAACTTAGACCATACGAAAGAGCCTAAGTCTCCCACCAAAGATAGAGGATCTCACCTGAGCTGAGTCCCCCTCCATCTTGTCGAGCCTGGTGGCTCTGCCCACGAGCTGCCCTCCCGACCAGCATCACGGGGCCTTCACGGACGGCTGGGGAGGCTGGCGCGCGCTCGCGCCGGGCCTAGCTGACCATGGAACCCCGAGGAGGGCAGATGGGTTTTGGGAGTGGGCCCGTCGCCTCTGAGGGGTCCCTGAAGCAGCCGGATGAAACCCCCCCCATCACACTAGCCACCATTTTTGCTGTCCAGACGCTGCGAAAGTGCCTCAGACCAGATCAACAGAGCAAAGCCAGTTCGAGCCCAGGTAGGCGGCTCCAAGAGGCGGGAATCACTGGGAAGTCGCCAGATGGAGGCGTGGTCGTCCCTTCCCCCTCCATCTTGTCGAGCCTGGTGGCCCCTGCCCACGAGCTGCCCACGGGCCAGCATACAGGGCCTTCACGGACGGCTGGAGAGGCTGGCGCTCGGCTTGCGCCAGGCCTAGCTGACCATGGAAACCCCGAGGAGGGCAGATGGGTTTTGGGGAGTGGGCCCGCCACCTCTGAGGGGTCCCGGAAGCATCCAGATGAAACTCGCCCATCACACTAGCCACCATTTTTGCTGTCCGGACGTTGCGAAACTGCCTCAGACCAGATCAACAGAGCAAAGCCAGTTCGAGCCCAGGTAGGCGGCTCCAAGAGGCGGGAATCACTGGGAAGTCGCCAGATGGAGGCGTGGTCGTCCCTTCCCCTCCATCTTGTCGAGCCTTTATGCAGCTTGTTTTTCTCCTCGTCTCTGAGATTAGGACACACTTTGTAGCCTTGCATATGGCTGACCCGGGTTTGATCCCTGGCATCCCTAATGGTACTCTGAGCACTGCCAGGAGTAATTCCTGAGCAAAAGAACCAGGAGTAGCCCCTGAGCATTGCCGGGTGTTTCCCAAAAAAGAAAAAGAAAAAAAAGAAAGAAAGAAAGAAAGAAAAGAAAGTAACTAGGAGCTCTGCAAAGTTGCCAACTCTTTGATAATCATCTTGTGCATAGCCGCTCATGTTCTTTAACATCTTCGGCTGAATGTTTGTGGTCATTTTACTTTGCTATCAACAGAAGAATTCTATAATTAATAGCTGTATTTCTTTGTAATTCCAATGAGGTCATCTGTTTTGAGTTGTAGCTATTTTTTCCTTAACATTGCTCAGTGCTGTGAAAATTTATGCAGCTTGTTTTTCTCCCTCGTCTCTGAGATTAGGACACACTGTAGTTCCACCACAGTTTCAGTGTCATCCAATACAGAAAAAAATCCTGCACCCATTTCCTCGCTTGCATCCCCTATTCTTCTGCTTATCTTCATCATTTCACCGAATCTATATTTAGTTTTTATGCTTTCCCCTTTTCTCATCTTAGCTGCTTATTTACCATTCATTAGTCTGTACCTGACATTTATTTTCTTGATTTCTTCTTTGGTTCATGTTTTTCAGAAATACGCTGTTGTTCCAAGTTCTTTTCAGTTTATTTTTTAATCCTCACTCGGCCATGAAGCCCAGGTAATGTAGTTTCTGGCACTTCTATTTTATTTGTTTGTTTGTTTGGTTGTTTATTATTTTTGCTTTTTTAGGTCACACCCGTTGATCATCAGGGGTTACCCCTGGCTCTGCTCAGGGAATTACTCTCTGGCGGAGCTCAGGGGACCATATGTGATGCCAGGGATTGAACCCGGGTTGGCCAGTGCAAGGCAAACGCCCTACTGCTATGCTATTGCTTCGCCCCAACCCATTGCGAGAAAATAAGTTTTTTTCTTTTTGTCCCCAATTTTTTTTTTTATAAGTTGGTGTTCTGCATAGTCAGAATTTTCTGTCTTCTCTTTCGCACACTTTATCCTTTTTGTAGTGTTTTAAAACTAAATTCAGGGCCAGAGTGATAGCACAGCAGGTAGGACTTATAAGCCTCAAACCCAGGTACGATCTTCAGCATCCCTATGGTCCCTCAAGCACCGCCAGGAGTAATTCTTGAGCAAAGAGCCAGGAGTAACCCGGAACTTCACCTGGTGTGACCCCCAAAAAAAAACTAAATTCAAAATTTATTTTCCTCTCCGGGTCACACCTGACATAATCAGGTGTTACTCTTGGCGTTTTACAGGAATTTACTCCTGGAGATAACTTGGAGCCCAATAATTATACTCAGGGTCGTACTGGGGCTATCTGTATGCAAGGCAAATGCCCTACCACTGTAATTTTTCTCTGGCCCCAAATTTCACATTTTATTATGGTTGAAATAAGTATACAAAGTTAATTTTCTGGAGCCCGAGCTATAGCACAGCGGGTAGGGCGTTTTCCTTGCATGTGATCAACCCAGCGTTCTATCCCCGGCATTCCATATGGTTCCCCCGTGCACTGCCAGTAGTATTACCAGAGCGAAGAACCAGAAGTAACCCCTGAGCATTGCCGGGTATGACCCCCAAAAAAGCAAAAAAAAAAAAAATTTTCTTCAAAAATGACAGTAGGGGATGGAGAAATAATACCGAAATAGACCCCCCCTTTCTTTGTAGAAGACTTGATGCCATAAACTAAGAGAAAATTGCCCTCATAGACGATGGTGGGGTTTGAAGATGTGGTTGTGAACTTTACCCGGGAAGAGTGGCAACACCTGAAT
This sequence comes from Cryptotis parvus, assembly GCA_021461705.1. Lineage (NCBI taxonomy): Eukaryota > Metazoa > Chordata > Mammalia > Eulipotyphla > Soricidae > Cryptotis > Cryptotis parvus. The sequence continues at coordinate 20,938 of JAJIBD010024071.1, forward strand.
GACGAGCAAAGGACATTGTACCAAGATGTGATGCTGGAAACCTACAGTCACCTGGTGTCACTGGGTAAGTGAAGTTTCTACTTAACTACCAACTGCCACTTTTCTTAATGAATATACAACTTGTTTTTTTCTTTTTTAGGTTATACCCAGGGTTGCTCAGGGATTGCTCCTGGCTCTATCCTCAGGAATTACTCCTGGTGGTGCTTTGGAGCCTAGTCCCTTCCTCCCAGATTATCTCTTATTTCAAAACAGTGGAGGCAGAGAGGTCTGGTATAAAGAAATACATCTTAGGGTCAGAATGATAGTCCAGTGGGTAGGACATTTGCCTTACGTGTGGCCGACCACGGGTCAATCCCTGGATCCCATATGTTTCCCCCAAGCACCACCAGGTATAATTCCTGAGTGCAGACCCACGAGTAATCCCTGAGCCTTGCTAGGTCTGACTCAAAAAGAAAAAAAAAAAAACATTTTAATTGATATATATTCATGAGGAGAAACGCATCCATAACTTCATGGGTTTCATGCAATCTACATGATAGCCACAAGGTCCATCTGTTTTCTGTTCTGCACCTAGGTGATTCTGAGTGTCTTGTCCTCTTTTCGGAAAAGGTCATGCTCACCTGCCTGAGGGCTAACTAGCATGATCCCTCCTTTGGTAGTAATCTCAATGTAGCCAGGGTGGTGGTCTGCTGGTAAATTCTAACTGTGCTGGGACCAGTGGGTACTAAAAGGAATTGTGCCCAATCTTGATAGGATTGAAATCATATTAGAGATTAAAATTTCAAAAGTTATTAATTCAGAGTCGAAATGACTCCTATAACTGACAATCCGTGTTTACATAAAAGAGAGATCTCTTTAGTGTGAATCCTGGCTTAAAGACATGTAAATAGTTTAAAGTGTTAGTAGCTTGAATAGCAAAGATACCAAGCTAGCTAGGCCATATCATACAACACAGTGAAAGACAAACACCCTCCCCGCCAAATTATTCATCTGTTGCTAAATATACAACTTACTATGAAATAATCTTAAGATTTTGTTCAAAAAAAAAGTAAAAGGCTCGGCCAGCGCCTGGTCATGTCCTACATAGCTCCTAGGGCCTGCTGGACTCGGAGCAAGGATTGAGGGCCTCCACTCAGTCCCCAGCCTCCGGACCCTGTGGGTGTGGCCCTGAGCTCCAGCCACCACAGCCAACTGCTGCAAGACAGACTCCAGATCCAAGGCTGTGCAGCTCGGCCTCATAGTGAGCGGCTCTATGGAGTTCCTGGGGAAAAGTAAAAGGCTCGACCAGCGCCTGGTCCTGTCCTGCATAGCTCCTAGAGCCTGCTCGCCATGCAGGCGGCCGCGCCTGCTGGACTCGGAGCAAGGATTGAGGGCCTCCACTCAGTCCCCAGCCTCCGGGCCCTGTGGGTGTGGCCCTGAGCTCCAGCCACCACAGCCAACCGCCGCAGGACAGAGACTCCAGATCCAAGACTGCGCAGGCGCGCGCGGTAGCTCTGCTGCCACAGTTTAATCTTTGACTCAATGTAGTTTAGCACCAGGTCCTTTCAGGATCTTTCTCACTTGCACACTTCAATGATCATTCTATTTGCATCAAACTGGAGAGGTTATAGGGAATCAGGAATTATGATGTCACACTAGAACTCACTATTAAATAATCAGATAGAGACATCATACATTATTAGTATCCATAGGACAAGCCATAAAGTGTAATAGAAGAGAGATTGGGAAATACAGGGACATAGACAAAGAGAGAGATAGAAAATGCGCCTGCAGTGGGGGGCAGGCAGGGTTTGGGTGGGTGTGTTTGGGATTTGGGTGGTGGGAATTGGCACTGGTGGAGGGATGGATTCTGGAACACTGTATTGTAGAGACCCAATTATGAACATCCTTGTAATTCTATATATTACATGGTCTATAAAAAGGATTGGGGAAGATGAAGGAGATACGAGAGAGACAGAGAAAGGGAGCAAAGGAAGAAATGCCTGCTCTGGAGCTGGGAGAGGGGGAATGTGGGGACATTGGTGGTGGGAATGGGGCACGGATGAAGGAATGGGTGCTGGAACAATGTATGACTGAGACCCAATTATGAACATCTTTGTAATGTTCTCATGGTGGTAACATAAAAAATTTATTAAAAAGATTTTGTTCAAAAATATGGAAACATTCACATTTTAATCAAATGTTCATTGTGAACCATTTATTATTTGTTTCCATTCATGCATTTTCAAAGATCGTGGTTTTTATTTTATTTTATTTTTTTTTGCTTTTTGGGTCACACCCGGCGATGCTCAGGGGTTACTCCTAGCTCTGCACTCAGGAATTACTCCTGGCGGTGCTCAGGGGACCATCTGGGATGCCGGGGATCGAACCGGGCCGGCACAGGCCAGCAGGCAAGGCAAACGCCCTACCCGCTGGGCTATCGCTCTGGCCCCTAAAGATCTTTTTTTTTTTTTTTTTTGCTTTTTGGGTCACACCCAGCAATGCTCAGGGATTACTCCTGGTTCTGCACTCAGGAATTACTCCTGGCGGTGCTCGGGGGACCATATGGGACACCGGGGATCGAACCCAGGGCCAGCACAGGCCGGCTGCTGCAAGGCAAACGCCCTACCAGCTGGGCTATCGCTCCGGCCCCAAGATCGTATTTTAAAGACTAATTAAATGCAAGGTATAGTTGTTTGTGTGCGTGTAATTCATTTTTTTTTTTTTTTTTTGGTCTCCCTGGCTCTTCGCCCAGGGCTTACTCCTGGCAGTGCACAGGTGACCATTGGGATGCCGGAGATCAAACCCAGGTCTGCCGCATGCAAGGCAAAGCCCAACTGCTGTGCTATTGCTCTGGCCCTGGATTTCTTGTTTTAGAACTGCAAAGTATTCCCTCGTTTGCAGATACCAGTGCTTTATTATCTGTTCTACTTTGATAATTCTTCATATTTATTTACTCGTTCATTATTTATGTGCATCATACCCTGAAATGTTCACGGGTTACTCCTGTCTCTACACTCCAGGAATTACTCCTCGTGGTGGTGTTTGGTGACCATATGGAATGCCACTGATCGAACCTGTGTTTGCCACAGGCAAGGCAAACGTCCCTCCATGCTGTGCTATCTATCACCCGGCCCCTACTCCTGTTATTCCTAACTGTGCTACTTCTAACTCAGGAATTACTTCTGCAGTGCTTCGTGGCCCTTATGGGATGCTGGGGAACAACCCTGGGTCTCATGCTTCAAAGCAAACACCCTACGCACTTGGACTATTACCCAGCCCCCTGGATTATTAGTGTGTGTGTGTGTGTGTGTGTGTGTGTGTGTGTGTTTTGGATCACACCCAGTGATGCTCAGAGGTTAATCCTAGCCCTGTACTCAGGAATTACTCCTGGCACTGTGTCGGGACCATAGGGATGCTGGGGATTGAAAACGGATCAGCCGCATGCAAGGCAAACAACCTACTTGCTGGACTACTTCCAGCCCCTGGACTATTTATTCTTCAGGCTTTTGTACTAAGTATTACAATGGATAGGGTAGTGCATGCATACTTTCAAGTTTATGATTGTATTTGGAATGTAGACACCAGTAAATGCATCATTTGGGGGACGGTTTGTTCCACACCTGTGGATACTCCAGGCTCTGTACTCGAGTTACTCCAGCGGGTCTCTGTGCCATACGGATACTGTGTAATGGACCTGTGCATGTTGTATCAAGGCAAGTGTTCACCTACTATTATCTCTGGACTATTTCTACTTTTTTAGGAGTCACCACACTGTCTTCCTCAGAGACCAAACCAGATGACACTCTCACCAACAGTGAATGATGGTTTCCATTTCACTATATCTCCTCCACTCTGTTTATTTTCTGTCTTCCTCATTTAAGCATTCTCACTGGTGTGAGTTATCAATTTATTTGGGTTTGCATTTCCCTGATAATAACTGAGAGTGAAACCTTTTCCATATCATGACTGCTGATGTATTAATGGAAAAGTCATTAAAATTGTTCTGATATCATTGTTCAAAAACTGTGACTTTTAGGTAGTTTAGAAAAACTTCATTAATTTTTCTTCATTAGGATATACACTGACCAAACCAGAAGTGATCATCAAGTTGGAGCAGAGAGCAGAGCCATGGATGGCTGAGTCCCCAAAGCAGAGCCTCTCAGGTCAGTCATTAGAAGTTTGTGTTACTGATAAAGTTGTTACTAACATTTCCTTGGGTTTGTGTTACCTCTGCATTTAAGACTCACACATTATTGAGTCTCAACGTATGTCAGAGTGCAGCTAGAGGGATATTACTGCAGGTAGGATTTTGGCCATGCTTGTTGGCAACCTGGATTCAATCCCCAGTATCTCATGTCTCCTGATCAGGGCTAGGAGAAATTCCTGAGTTCAGAGGCAGTGTAATTCCCTGCGCATCACCAGGAGTATATTTTCAAAACATAACTATAATTCAGTGCTCAGTGAATTTATGGCTTGGTTTGTGGCTTGGTGTTACTTTATTTACCTTTTGGGTCACACCCGATAAGGCTCAGGGGTTGTTCCTGGTTCTTCACGCAGGAATTACTCCTGGCGGTACACAGGGGACCATATAGGATGTTGGGAATCGAACCCAGGTCGGCCTCATGCAAGGCAAACACCCTGCCCTCTGTGCTATCGCTCTGGCCCCCATTTCGTGTCACTTGATGTTCATTCTTTTCATTCCCATGATGTTCTTTTGAGACTTATCTAATTTTTCCTTTTCATATTTAAGTTTTTAATTTTTGGGGGGGTCAGTCCCGTCTCTACACTAAAGAATTCTCCAAATGATTTTTTTTCTTTTTTGGATCACCCAGCGACGCTCAAGTATTACTTCTGGCTCTTTGCTCAAGAACTACCTCGCGGTGCTAGGGGGGACCATATGGGATGCCGGGGGATCGAACCTGGGTCGACCGCATGCAAAGGCAAACGCCCTACCTGCTGTGTATTGCTCCAGCCCTCCCCAATTATCTTGTAGAAACACATGGGCTACTAAAGGTTGGTCCTGGATCACTTATCTTATTCAGGTGTAAGGGAGATATGTAGATAATTATACAGAATTTACAAGTAATCCAAAGGAAAAACTTTCAGTAGAGTTTATTCTCCTTTAGAATGCTATTTTAAAGCATTGAAGGGTCAAAGATACCTTTGAAATAATTTTTTTTCTCTGACTGCATGGAAACATATTTATAGTATATATTACAGGACATGTATAAATATAGTTTCTGAGGTGAATGTATTTGTCTCGCTTTAGATATGCAGCTTGAGCATGACTTGATCAAGCATCATCAGGGAAATTGGCATAGGCCGCTTTGGCGAGCTGAAAATCCCAAGAGGAAAGAAACAAACAAGAGAAATGACTGCAAAATTAATTTCAATTGTAGTTCTACCCATGTTTCAGAACTAATGGTAAATAATGAAAAGAACCCTATGAAAAATATGCCTACGAAACATGATGTGTATAAGAACTGTTTGCAAACTAATAATCCTCATGAGTTCTACCTCATACACAGAGGTGAGAGCTACAAAAGTTTCTCTAAGATTAGTAGCATCTCTGAAATGTATGTTAATGAAAACCATGATGAATGTGAAACAGGAAGTTACTGTTCAGTCTGGAGTAAACCTCAGAGAACACATATTTTACCAAAAACATACAAACATAAAGAATGTGAAAAGCTTTATCCCCAAAGCAAAGATTCAGTGAACATAAAATAATACACATAGAGCAGAAAACATTGGAAAGTAAAATTGTAGTAAAGCTTTGTCAGGAAAGTCAAGCCCCATTAAGTGTGCAAGAATTCACACAGTCGAGAAACGATCCAAAGGTAAAGAATTTAAGAAGATGTTCTCATGGAAGTCCCTTGTAGTTCCTTGTGAGAAAATTCACACAGGAGGAAAAACCTATGAATGTAATGAATGCAGGAAAATGTTCACCTGTATGGCAAGCCTTTCTTCACATGAGCAAATTCACTTAGAGAGAAACCCTCTGAATGTAAGATATTTTGGAAAAATTTCCCCCTGTAAGTCCAGACTTATTTGTAAGTCAAGCCTTAAATTAAATAAGCAAAATCACAGAGATTTGAATCCCTATGAATGTAAAGAAAACATATGTGGGAAAACTTTCTCGAAGTCACATCTAGTTTGGCATGAAGGAATTCACAAAGGAGATAAACCTTATGAATGCAAAGAATGTGGGAAAACTTTCAACTATAAGTCTCAACTCATTGTACATTGTCAAGCGCCCGCCGTCCCCGACAGTGCCAGGAAGCGAAGTTCCCCCTTCTACCTCCGAAGCAGGCGAGGAATGGATGAACACTCAGAAATCCCGATGCGATTTTAAAAGACTTTACTTATCAACAGGTTCAGGCATACAAATCAGCAAAAAAGGAAAAACCCGATGCTTAGGATTCCAGGCTAGAACCCCAGCCACGTGTAGGCCAAGATGGCGACCACCACATGTGAAACTTCCAAGGGGAATAAATGCTCACAAGGCGAAATCCCACCGGGAAGAAGAAGCCCGGGAGAGCGGAACCTGCAAGTTTATACCCCCAGCAACTCAGAGCTTCCTCCCATTGTTATGGAAAGCTGGGAGGGGTCCAATGCCCCCAGGTAACCCCTCCCTGCATCTCACCTAGGGCCTTTACTGTGTTAATGTTTTGAGCTGGGATTGCCTTTGAAATGTAGAGAAGGGGGTTTCTGAGATGGCATGTCACTGTACCAAAGATCAACACCAATGCCAGTTAAATATTTCTCCAAGCCTCCACAAGTCTCCTCTACTTCATTGTAGTTTTATATTTTATCAGGGAGCCATGCTTGTTTGTTTGGAAGCAAACAGCATTTCTCTCTGGTCTAATTACTTAGGTGCCCTTACGTGGCCAGGCTAATATGCTGGTAAGATCTAGCTAGTCCCACGATGATTGTGATAGCATGGGAGAATATTTATACCAGCTAGTACAGCATACATGGTCAGATAAACTGCCACATTTAGACTACCCCCTTATCTACGGAGTGATTTTCGGGAGGCAATCCAGAGCAGATGCAGCAGCCCTTAGGAGTCCTGCAACAGTACATGAGCGAGTTCACACAGGAGAGAAACCTTATGAATGTAAAGAATGTGGGAAAACTGTCAGCTATAAGTCTCAATTCATTTTACATGAGCGAATTCACACAGGAGAGAAACCTTATGAATGTAAAGAATGTGGCAAAGCTTTCAATCAGAAGACAAAACTCACTTTTACATGAACAAGTTCACACAGGAGAGAAACCCTATGAGTGTAAAGAATGTGGGAAAACTTTCTTCTGGAAGTCAAGCCTCACTGTACATGAGCAATCCACACAGGAAAGAAACCTTTTGAATGTAAAGAATGTGGAAAACTTTCAACTATAAGTATCAACTCATTTTACATGAGCGAATTCACAGAGGAGAGAAACCTTATGAATGTAAAGAATGTGGCAAAGCTTTCCGCCAGAAGTCAAAACTCACTTTACATGAGCGAATTCACAGAGGAGAGAAACCTTTATGAATGTAAAGAATGTGGCAAAAGCTTTCAGTCTGAAGTCAAAACTCACTTTACATGAGCGAATTCCACAGGAGAAACCTTATGAATGTAAAGAATGTGGCAAAGCTTTCAGTCTGAAGTCAAAACTCACTTTACATGAGCGAATTTACACAGGAGAGAAACCTTATGAATGTAAAAAGAATGTGGCAAAAGCTTTCAATCGAAGACAAAAACTCACTTTACATGAACAAGTTCACACAGGAGAGAAACCCTATGAGTGTGTAAGAATGTGGGAAAACTTTCTTCCGGAAGTCAAGCCTCACTGTACATGAGCGAAATCCACAGGAAAGAAACCTTTTTGAATGTAAAGAATGTGGAAAAATTTTCAACTCTAAGTATCAACTCATTTTACATGAGCCAATTCACACAGAGAGAAACCTTATGAATGTAAAGAATGTGGGAAAACTTCAGCTGTAAGTCTCGATTCATTTTTATGAGCGGATCCACACAGGAGAGAAACCTTATGAATGTAAAGAATGGGAAAACTTTCAGCTGTAAGTCTCAATTCATTTTACATGAGCGAAATCACACAGGAGAGAAACCCTATGAGTATAAAGAATGCGGGAAAACTTTTCTGGAAGTCAAGCTCGCTTTCCATGAGCGAAATCACTCAGGAGAGAAACCTTAGAATGTAAAGAATGTGGCAAAGCTTTCAGTCAGAAGTCAAAACTCACTTTACATGAAAAATTCACACAGGGGAAACACTATGAGTGTAAAGAATGTGGGAAAACTTTTCAACTATCAGTCTCAACTCACTTTACATGAGCGAATTCACACAGGAGAGAACCTTATGAATGTAAAGAATATGGCAAAGCTTTCAATCGGAAGAAAAAACTCAATTTACATGAACAAGTTCACACAGGAGAGAAACCCCCTGAGTGTAAATAATGTGGAAAAACTTTCTTCCGGAAGTCAAGCCTCACTGTACATGAGCAAATCCACACAGGAAAGAAACGTTTTGAATGTAAAGAATGTGGACAAACTTTCAACTATAAGTATCAACTCAATTTACATGAGCAAATTCACACAGGAGAAACTTATGAATGTAAAGAATGTGTGGCAAAGTTTTCAGTTATAAGTCAAAACTCACTTTACATGAGTAAATTCCACACAGGAGAGAAACCCTATGAGTGTAGAGAATGTGGGAAAACTTTCTTCTGAAGTCAAGCCTCGCTTCATGAGCGAAATCAGCAGAGAAAACTTATGAATGTAAGGAATGTAGCAAATCTTTCTTATGGAAGTCATGTCTAGTTAGGCATGAGAGAATTCACAAAGAACAGAAATCCTGTGAATATAAAGAATGTGGGAAACTTTCAACTATAAGTCTCAACTCACTTTAGAACAGTGACAAGACAGGTGGCCCAATCTCACCTCTTTTAATTCTGTATAGTACTGAAGTATTTGCCATAATAATCAGAGAAGAAAAGGACATTAGGGCATCCAGGTAGGCCAGAAAGAAGTCAAGCTATCATTATTTGCAGATGACATGATATTATACCTAGAGAACCCTAAACTCTACCAAAAAACTCCTAGAAATGATAGACACATATAGTAGAGTGGCAGGATACAAAATCAACACCCAAAAGTCGGTGGCTTTCATATACAAATAAGTGATACAAGTGAAATTTCCCGAGCACTAAAATTGCAGAAAATGATTGTTTTTCCCAGAATAATATTTTTCTTAGCCAAGAAGCTAGATATTGTTTCTCCATGTTTCCCATATGATTCCGCATGGCTTTGTTGTATGCAGCAAAAAGAAATATAAGAAAAGCACTTATAAGAGTGCCTACCCAAATATGGTATCACTTCACTTGTATCACGTGTCTGCCGTGGTTCTAGGTTCATCCAAGGGGGCCCAGTCTTTATGTCAGACCATCAACCATCTAGGGCCACAGGGCAAAGCCCTAGGTGTAGTTAAGTCTGTTTCCTGTCTGCCACCTGCCGATGCAGCCAGGTCACGGCAGCCACAATTGCAACTCCGAGGGGCAGAATGGTATATACATGTTTAAATCATTGATGTCCTAGATTAAAGCTCCCTGTTCCTCTTCTATGCCACAGTGTGCAATCAGTGCCATGCCACCAGGTCAGATTTGATTTGCTCAGGTTCATATTTCTTTTTTTTTTTTGTAATTCCAACCTCACTGTTTTTATTACATCTTGTTGAAAATGGCATTTTGAACCACTTCACGAGAGATCTGTCTATAAATGCTACTAGTCCATTATTTAGACTTTCCTTGTTCAATTCAAAAAAGGGTTTCCATACAGTTTTTTGCATAGACAATTGTTACAAAAAAAGTTTATAATATATGTTGTATTACTGGTGGGCAGAGATCGCAAACTGAAAATGAAGGACAATTTAAACTTTTTTTTTCTTTGAGTCATACCTGTCGATGCTCAGGGTTACGCCTGGCTGTATGCTCAGGAATTACTCCTGATGTGCTCGGTGGACCATATGGGATGCTGGGGATAGAACCCATGTTGGCCGCATTCAAGGCAAATACCCACTATGCTATTGATCCTGCCCTAAACGTTAAGTTTTTAATAGTTTTTTTCCCCTTTGTAGCCACTCCTGGCAGTATGTGGGTATGCAAGAGAAATCTTTCGAGATAAACTTCCGTCTACAGTAGAAAGCATGAAAAATAGACAACCAGAAGAAATTCCAAAGAACTCATTTTGTTGTGAAATTCCATAAGGACACCACTGGTGTATACATATCTTTGATATATATAATGGCCAAAGGAATGAGAAACAGAATTGGGCTTCGTGGAGGCTATTACGTTTGCTTAATGTAGTAAAGCTAAGCAACTGAACCAAGCATCTAAAAAGTAAAGAGGCAGCAGTGAACGATCTGACATATCAAAATGTTTTGATTATTTTTGCTTTTGGGTCACACCCAGCAGGGGGTTACTCCAGGCTCTAGCTCAGCAATTACTCATCAAGGACCGTATCAAATGTCCCCGGATAAAGCCTGTTGGCTGCTTTGAGGCAAGTGCCTTACCTGCTGGGCTATCACTCAGCCCTTTTTTAATTTTGTTTTTTTTTCTTAACGAGGGTCAGAGAAGTAAAAAAAAGTGGTTCTCAAGGCACCTGCTTTTGCACAAGCAGCTAGTAATAAAATGTGGATTTCAAAGGCAGAAACTGTAATCTTCCTATCATGCCCTCCCAGGCTTTTTAATATGGGCAGTTTTTTTGGGGTTCACACCTGGCAAGTAGGGGTTACTCTTGGCTCTGCACTCAAGAATTACTCCTAGCAGTGCTCAGGGAAAAAATGTGATACCAGGGATCAAACCCAGATTTGGCGTATGCCCCAGGTAAACGCCCTACCCGCTGGACTACGCTCCCGCCCCAATATGGGCAGTTTGACCATGAGTATCTTTTTTTTTCTTTTGGGTCCCACCTGGCAATGCCCGCTAGAGGTTATTCCTGCTTCTGCACTCAAATTACTCCTGGCAGTGCTCAGGACCATATGGGATGCCAGGTTTGAACCCGGGGTTGCCTTTGTGCAAAACAGAAATGGCCTACCCACTGAACTATCGCCTCAAGCCTCACGAGTGTCTTTTTTTTTTTTCTTTTTGGGTCACACCCCCGCGAATTTCAGGGGTTACTCCTGGCTCTGCACTCACGAATTACACTTCCAGGTGCCTGGGATGCCATGATCAAACCCAGGCCGGCACAGGCCGTCAGCGGCAAGGAAAAGGTCCCTACCTGCTGGGCTATCGCCTCCGCCCCACAAGTGTCATTATTAAACTGAAGTGGGAAAAGAGAATAGTTACCTTCCAATGGATTGACACCTTCTGGGGTATTTAGTTGCATGGCAGTCAGTCCAGCTGACAACCCCAAGGATGGATTTGACCCTAGCTACTATCATTTAGGGTATTGGGAATTCAAAGGATTTGCTAGAATGCCCCAGCAAACAATAACATAGGAAAAACCAGAATAGGTAAGTGCCTGCCTGCTGCAACAATGTGTCAGTCAAATTTAGAAAAAAACCTTGGATGTTTTTTGGATGAGAACTACACCGAGCAAAAATGCAGTAGCAAATTGCCAGGACTTGACTATTTTAAGTCCAAGCTTTCTGATAGCTAAGGTAAAATTCTTGCCTCTAAAACTCATTCCTATGACCTGATGGAATAGTTTGAGGCTCTTTATGTTCCTGGAACAACTGATGCCCCTGGGCACTATTAGCATGAGGCAGGACACGAAGATGTTACTGTGCCCACTCAGTCAAATCCGATGAACGGTAAGACAGTGAGTGATGTTGATATCTTTACTATCTTCAATGTCCTGTCACCAGTGGGTCCACTAGTCGAAACCCAGGGGGCTTGGACAGAGAGCCTTCTATTGTATCATTGACTAGCCTATAGATTACTGATGGCTGTCCTGGAGGCTAGGTAGTGATTGTGGAGCAGGGATGCAGGGATGCACACCTACAAACAGGCCAAAAACACCCCCATGAGAAAGCCCAGCTTTGAGTACAAACCAGCCCGACAATGCCCAAAGATGCCCAGACGAGAGGAGCAGAGCAATTAGAAAGCACGACTGATAAGCAGCCCTCAAGACTCTGATGATTTGGACTTTCAGACACGAGTGACTTTCATGTGTGTAACCACTTTAAGTGATTAAAAACCAAAACATTAAGGAACAATGGAAAGTCGCATTTGAATTGTAAACCTATTGCCCTTAGTACAATACATGTTGATTTAGAAATGATTTACCAAAGTTAAGGCAGAAAAAGGCAACGAGATCAGACCAGCAATGAAGCGAATCCTCCACTTAACTCGAGTTTTCATCCATTGCTGTTAGGCTTTCTGAGTTGTGTGGCGACAGTGGCTCTGTTGTTCTCAAGCCAAGTAGTT
>JAJIBD010024072.1:0-46050 GCA_021461705.1 Cryptotis parvus
AAAGGAATTGTGCCCAATCTTGATAGGATTGAAATCATATTAGAGATTAAAATTTCAAAAAGTTATTAATTCAGAGTCAAAATGACTCCTATAACTGACAATCCGTGTTTATAAAAGAGAGATCTCTTTATGTGAATCCTGGCTTAAAGACATGTAAATAGTTTAAAGTGTTAGTAGCTTGAATAGCAAAGATACCAAGCTAGCTAGGCCATCATACAACACAATGAAAGACAAAACACCCTCCCGCCAAATTATTCATCTGTTGCTAAATATACAACTTACTATGAAATAATCTTAGATTTTGTTCAAAAAAAGTAAAAGGCTCCGCCAGCGTCTGGTCATGTCCTACATAGCTCCTAGGGCCTGCTGGACTCGAGCAGGGATTGAGGGGCCTCCACTCAGTCCCCAGCCTCCGACCCTGTGGGTGTGGCCCAGAGCTCCAGCCACCACAGCCAACTGCTGCAAGACAGACTCCAGATCAAGGCAGCAGCCTGGCCTCATAGTGAGCGGCTCTATGGAGTTCCTGGGGGGAAAGAAAAGGCTCGACCAGCGCCTGGTCCTGTCCTACATAGCTCCTAGAGCCTGCTCGCATGCAGGCGGCCGCGCCTGCTGGACTCGGAGCAGGATTGAGGCCTCCACTCAGTCCCCCAGCCTCCGGGCCCCTGTGGGTGTGGCCCTGAGCTCCAGCCACCACAGCCAACCGCCGCAGGACAGAGACTCCAGATCCAAGACTGCGCAGGCGCTAGTAGCTCTGCTGCCACAGTTTAATCTTTGACTCAATGTAGTTTAGCACCAGGTCCTTCCAGGATCTTTCTCACTTGCACACTTCAATGATCATTCTATTTGCATCAAACTGAGAGGTTATAGGGAATCAGGAATTATGATGTCACACTAGAACTCACTATTAAATAATCAGATAGAGACATCATACTATTAGTATCCATAGGACCAAGCCATAAAGTGTAATAGAAGAGATTGGGAAATACAGGGACATAGACAAAGAGAGATAAAATGCGCCTGCAGTGGGGGGGCAGGCAGGGTTTGGTGGGTGTGTTTGGGATTTGGGTGGTGGGAATTGGCACTGGTGGAGGGATGGATTCTGGAACACTGTATTGTAGAGACCCAATTATGAACATCCTTGTAATTCTATATATTACATGGTCTATAAAAAGGATTGGGGAAGATGAAGGAGATACGAGAGAGACAGAGAAAGGGAGCAAAGGAAGAAATGCCTGCTCTGGAGCTGGGAGAGGGGGAATGTGGGGACATTGGTGGTGGGAATGGGGCACGGATGAAGGGAATGGGTGCTGGAACAATGTATGACTGAGACCCAATTATGATATCTTTGTAATGTTCTCATGGTGGTAACATAAAAAATTTATTAAAAAAGATTTTTGTTCAAAAATATGGAAACATTCACATTTTAATCAAATGTTCATTGTGAACCATTTATTATTTGTTTCCATTCATGCATTTTCAAAGATCGTGGTTTATTATTTTATTTTTTTTTTTGCTTTTGGGTCACACCCGGCGATGCTCAGGGGTTACTCCTAGCTCTGCACTCAGGGAATTACTTCCTGGCGGTGCTCAGGGGACCATCTGGGATGCCGGGGATCGAACCCGGGCCGGCACAGGCCAGCCGCGTGCAAGGCAAACGCCCCTACCCAGCTGGGCTATCTCCTGGCCCCTAAAGATCTTTTTTTTTTTTTTTTTTTTTTTTTTGCTTTTTTGGGTCACACCCAGCAATGCTCAGGGATTACTCCTGGTTCTGCACTCAGGGAATTACTCCTGGCGGTGCTCGGGGACCATATGGGACACCGGGATCGAACCCAGGGCCAGCACAGGCCGGTTGCGGCAAGGCAAACGCCCCTACCAGCTGGGCTTATCGCTCCGGCCCCAAGATCGTATTTTAAAGACTAATTAAATGCAAGGTATAGTTGTTTGTGTGCGTGTAATTCATTTTTTTTGTTTTTTTTGGTCTCCTGGCTCTTCGCCCAGGGCTTACTCCTGGCAGTGCACAGGTGACCATTGGGATGCCGGAGATCAAACCCAGGTCTGCCGCATGCAAGGCAAAGCCCAACTGCTGTGCTATTGCTCTGGCCCTGGATTTCTTGTTTTAGAACTGCAAAGTATTCCCTCGCTTGCAGATACCAGTGCTTTATTATCTGTTCTACTTTGATAATTCTTCATATTTATTTACTCGCTCATTATTTATGTGCATCATACCCTGAAATGTTCACGGGTTACTCCTGTCTCTACACTCAGGAATTACCTCATGGTGGTGTTTTGGTGACCATATGGAATGCCACTGATCGAACCTGTGTTTGCCAAGGCAAGGCAAACGTCCTCCATGCTGTGCTATCTATCACCCGGCCCCTACTCCTGTTATTCCTAACTGTGCTACTTCTAACTCAGGAATTACTTCTGCAGTGCTTCGTGGCACCTTATGGGATGCTGGGGAACAACCCTGGGTCTCATGTTTTCAAAGCAAACACCCTACGCACTTGGACTATTACCCAGCCCCTGGATTATGTGTGTGTGTGTGTGTGTGTGTGTGTGTGTTTTGGATCACACCCAGTGATGCTCAGAGGTTAATCCTAGCCCTGTACTCAGGAATTACTCCTGGCACTGTGTCGGGACCATAGGGATGCTGGGGATTGAAAACGGATCAGCCGCATGCAAGGCAAACAACCTACTTGCTGGACTACTTCCAGCCCCTGGACTATTTATTCTTCAGGCTTTGTACTAAGTATTACAATGGATAGGGTAGTGCATGCATACTTTCAAGTTTATGATTGTATTTGGAATGTAGACACCAGTAAATGCATCATTTGGGACGGGTTTGTTCCACACCTGTGGATACTCCAGGCTCTGTACTCGAGTTACTCCAGCGGGTCTCTGTGCCATACGGATACTGTGTAATGGACCTGTGCATGTTGTATCAAGGCAAGTGTTCACCTACTATTATCTCTGGACTATTTCTACTTTTTTAGGAGTCACCACACTGTCTTCCCCAGAGACCAAACCAGATGACACTCTCACCAACAGTGAATGATGGTTTCCATTTCACTATATCTCCTCCACTCTGTTTATTTTCTGTCTTCCCTCATTTAAGCATTCTCACTGGTGTGAGTTATCAATTTATTTGGGTTTGCATTTCCCTGATAATAACTGAGAGTGAAACCTTTTCCATATCATGACTGCTGATGTATTAATGGAAAAGTCATTAAAATTGTTCTGATATCATTGTTCAAAAACTGTGACTTTTAGGTAGTTTAGAAAACTTCATTAATTTTTTCTTCATTAGGATATACACTGACCAAACCAGAAGTGATCATCAAGTTGGAGCAGAGAGCAGAGCCATGGATGGCTGAGTCCCCAAAGCAGAGCCTCTCAGGTCAGTCATTAGAAGTTTGTGTTACTGATAAAGTTGTTACTAACATTTCCTTTGGTTTGTGTTACTCTGCATTTAAGACTCACACATTATTGAGTCTCAACGTATGTCAGAGTGCAGCTAGAGGGATACTGCAGGTAGGATTTTGGCCATGCTTGTTGGCAACCTGGATTCAATCCCCAGTATCTCATGTCTCC
This sequence comes from Cryptotis parvus, assembly GCA_021461705.1. Taxonomy (NCBI): domain Eukaryota; kingdom Metazoa; phylum Chordata; class Mammalia; order Eulipotyphla; family Soricidae; genus Cryptotis; species Cryptotis parvus. The sequence continues at coordinate 3,592 of JAJIBD010024072.1, forward strand.
TGATCAGGGCTAGGAGAAATTCCTGGAGTTCAGAGGCATGTGTAATTCCTGCGCATCACCAGGAGTATATTTTCAAAACATAACTATAATTCAGTGCTCAGTGAATTTATGGCTTGGTTTGTGGCTTTGGTGTTACTTTATTTACCTTTTGGGTCACACCCGATAAGGCTCAGGGGTTGTTCCTGGTTCTTCACGCAGGAATTACTCCTGGCGGTACACAGGGGACCATATAGGATGTTGGGAATCGAACCCAGGTCGGCCTCATGCAAGGCAAACACCCTGCCCTCTGTGCTATCGCTCTGGCCCCCATTTCAGTGTCACTTGATGTTCATTCTTTCATTCCCATGATGTTCCTTTTGAGACTTATCTAATTTTTCCTTTTCATATTTAAGTTTTTAATTTTTGGGGGGTCAGTCCCGTCTCTACACTAAAAGAATTCTCCAAATGATTTTTTTTCTTTTGGATCACCCAGCGACGCTCAAGTATTACTTGGCTCTTTGCTCAAGAACTACTCCTCGCGGTGCTAGGGGACCATATGGGATGCCGGGATCGAACCTGGGTCGACCGCATGCAAGGCAAACGCCCTACCTGCTGTGTATTGCTCCAGCCCTCCCCCCCAATTATCTTGTAGAAACACATGGGCTACTAAAGGTTGGTCCTGGATCACTTATCTTATTCAGGTGTAAGGGAGATATGTAGATAATTATACAGAATTTACAAGTAATCCAAAGGAAAAACTTTCAGTAGAGTTTATTCTCCTTTAGAATGCTATTTTAAAGCATTGAAGGGTCAAAGATACCTTTGAAATAATTTTTTCTCTCTGACTGCATGGAAACATATTTATAGTATATATTACAGGACATGTATAAATATAGTTTCTGAGGTGAATGTATTTGTCTCGCTTTAGATATGCAGCTTGAGCATGACTTGATCAAGCATCATCAGGGAAATTGGCATAGGCCGTTTTGGCGAGCTGAAAATCCCAAGAGGAAAGAAACAAACAAGAGAAATGACTGCAAAATTAATTTCAATTGTAGTTCTACCCATGTTTCAGAACTAATGGTAAATAATGAAAAGAACCCTATGAAAAATATGCCTACGAAACATGATGTGTATAAGAACTGTTTGCAAACTAATAATCCTCATGAGTTCTACCTCATACACAGAGGTGAGAGCTACAAAAAGTTTCTCTAAGATTAGTAGCATCTCTGAAATGTATGTTAATGAAAACCATGATGAATGTGAAACAGGAAGTTACTGTTCAGTCTGGAGTAAACCTCAGAGAACACATATTTTACCGAAACATACAAACATAAAGAATGTGAAAAAGCTTTATCCCCAAAGCAAAGATTCAGTGAACATAAAATAATACACATAGAGCAGAAAACATTGGAAAGTAAAAATTGTAGTAAAGCTTTGTCAGGAAAGTCAAGCCCCATTAAGTGTGCAAGAATTCACACAGTCGAGAAACGATCCAAAGGTAAAGAATTTAAGAAGATGTTCTCATGGAAGTCCCTTTGTAGTTCCTTGTGAGAAAATTCACACAGGAGGGAAAACCTATGAATGTAATGAATGCAGGAAAATGTTCACCTGTATGGCAAGCCTTTCTTCACATGAGCAAATTCACTTAGGAGAGAAACCCTCTGAATGTAAGATATTTTGGAAAATTTCCCCCTGTAAGTCCAGACTTATTTGTAAGTCAAGCCTTAAATTAAATAAGCAAAATCACAGAGATTTGAATCCCTATGAATGTAAAGAAAACATATGTGGGAAAACTTTCTCATTGAAGTCACATCTAGTTTGGCATGAAGGAATTCACAAAGGAGATAAACCTTATGAATGCAAAGAATGTGGGAAAACTTTCAACTATAAGTCTCAACTCATTGTACATTGTCGGGCGCCCCCGGGTCCCCGACAGTGCCAGGAAGCGAAGTTCCCTTCTACCTCCGAAGCAGGCGAGGAATGGATGAACACTCAGAAATCCGATGCGATTTTAAAAAGACTTTACTTATCACAGGTTCAGGCATACAAATCAGCAAAAGGAAAAACCCGATGCTTAGGATTCCAGGCTAGAACCCCAGCCACGTGTAGGCCAAGATGGCGACCACCACATGTGAAACTTCCAAGGGGAATAAATGCTCACAAGGCGAAATCCCACCGGGAAGAAGAAGCCCGGGAGAGCGGGAACCTGCAAGTTTATACCCCCAGCAACTCAGAGCTTCCTCCCATTGTTATGGAAAGCGGGGAGGGTCCAATGCCCTCAGGTAACCCCCTCCCTGCATCTCACCTAGGGCCTTTACTGTGTTAATGTTTTGAGCTGGGATTGCCTTTGAAATGTAGAGAAGGGGGTTTCTGAGATGGCATGTCACTGTACCAAAGATCAACACCAATGCCAGTTAAATATTTCTCCAAGCCTTCACAAGTCTCCTCTACTTCATTGTAGTTTTATATTTTATCAGGGAGCCATGCTTGTTTGTTTGGAAGCAAACAGCATTTCTCTCTGGTCTAATTACTTAGGTGTCCTTACGTGGCCAGGCTAATATGCTGGTAAGATCTAGCTAGTCCCACGATGATTGTGATAGCATGGGAGAATATTTATACCAGCTAGTACAGCATACATGGTCAGATAAACTGCCACATTTAGACTACCCCCTTATCTACGGAGTGATTTTCGGGAGGCAATCCAGAGCAGATGCAGCAGCCCTTAGGAGTCCTGCAACAGTACATGAGCGAGTTCACACAGGAGAGAAACCTTATGAATGTAAAGAATGTGGGAAAACTGTCAGCTATAAGTCTCAATTCATTTTACATGAGCGAATTCACACAGGAGAGAAACCTTATGAATGTAAAGAATGTGGCAAAGCTTTCAATCAGAAGACAAAACTCACTTTACATGAACAAGTTCACACAGGAGAGAAACCCTATGAGTGTAAAGAATGTGGGAAAACTTTCTTCTGGAAGTCAAGCCTCACTGTACATGAGCAAATCCACACAGGAAAGAAACCTTTTGAATGTAAAGAATGTGGAAAAACTTTCAACTATAAGTATCAACTCATTTTACATGAGCGAATTCACAGAGGAGAGAAACCTTATGAATGTAAAGAATGTGGCAAAGCTTTCCGTCAGAAGTCAAAACTCACTTTACATGAGCGAATTCACAGAGGAGAGAAACCTTATGAATGTAAAGAATGTGGCAAAGCTTTCAGTCTGAAGTCAAAACTCACTTTACATGAGCGAATTCACACAGGAGAGAAACCTTATGAATGTAAAGAATGTGGCAAAGCTTTCAGTCTGAAGTCAAAACTCACTTTACATGAGCGAATTTACACAGGAGAGAAACCTTATGAATGTAAAGAATGTGGCAAAGCTTTCAATCGGAAGACAAAACTCACTTTACATGAACAAGTTCACACAGGAGAGAAACCCTATGAGTGTAAAGAATGTGGGAAAACTTTCTTCGGAAGTCAAGCCTCACTGTACATGAGCGAAATCACACAGGAAAGAAACCTTTTGAATGTAAAGAATGTGGAAAAACTTTCAACTCTAAGTATCAACTCATTTTACATGAGCCAATTCACACAGGAGAGAAACCTTATGAATGTAAAGAATGTGGGAAAACTTTCAGCTGTAAGTCTCGATTCATTTTACATGAGCGAATTCACACAGGAGAGAAACCTTATGAATGTAAAGAATGTGGGAAAACTTTCAGCTGTAAGTCTCAATTCATTTTACATGAGCGAAATCACACAGGAGAGAAACCCTATGAGTATAAAGAATGTGGGAAAACTTTCTTCTGGAAGTCAAGCTTCGCTTTCCATGAGCGAAATCACTCAGGAGAGAAACCTTATGAATGTAAAGAATGTGGCAAAGCTTTCAGTCAGAAGTCAAAACTCACTTTACATGAAAAAATTCACACAGGGGGAAACACTATGAGTGTAAAGAATGTGGGAAAACTTTCAACTATCAGTCTCAACTCACTTTACATGAGCGAATTCACACAGGAGAGAAACCTTATGAATGTAAAGAATATGGCAAAGCTTTCAATCGGAAGAAAAACTCAATTTACATGAACAAGTTCACACAGGAGAGAAACCCTATGAGTGTAAATAATGTGGAAAAACTTTCTTCCGGAAGTCAAGCCTCACTGTACATGAGCAAATCCACACAGGAAAGAAACGTTTTGAATGTAAAGAATGTGGACAAACTTTCAACTATAAGTATCAACTCAATTTACATGAGCAAATTCACACAGGAGAGAAATCTTATGAATGTAAAGAATGTGGCAAAGTTTTCAGTTATAAGTCAAAACTCACTTTACATGAGTAAATTCACACAGGAGAGAAACCCTATGAGTGTAGAGAATGTGGGAAAACTTTCTTCTGGAAGTCAAGCCTCGCTTTCCATGAGCGAAATCACAGGAGAGAAAACTTATGAATGTAAGGAATGTAGCAAATCTTTCTTATGGAAGTCATGTCTAGTTAGGCATGAGAGAATTCACAAAGAACAGAAATCCTGTGAATATAAAGAATGTGGGAAAACTTTCAACTATAAGTCTCAACTCACTTTAGAACAGTGACAAGACAAGGTGGCCCAATCTCACCTCTTTAATTCTGTATAGTACTGGAAGTATTTGCCATAACAATCAGAGAAGAAAAGGACATTAAGGGCATCCAGGTAGGCCAGAAAGAAGTCAAGCTATCATTATTTGCAGATGACATGATATTATACCTAGAGAACCCTAAACTCTACCAAAAAACTCCTAGAAATGATAGACACATATAGTAGAGTGGCAGGATACAAAATCAACACCCAAAAGTCGGTGGCTTTCCTATATACAAATAAGTGATACAAGTGAAATTTCCAGAGTACCAAAATTGCAGAAAATGATTGTTTTTACCAGAATAATATTTTTCTCTTAGCCAAGAAGCTAGATATTGTTTCTCCTATGTTTCCCATATGATTCCGCATGGCTTTGTTGTATGCAGCAAAAAGAAATATAAGAAAAGCACTTATATGAGTGCCCACCCAAATATGGTATCACTTCACTTGTATCACGTGTCTGCCGTGGTTCTAGGTTCATCCAAGGGGGCCCAGTCTTTATGTCAGACCATCAACCATCCAGGGCCCACAGGGCAAAGCCCTAGGTGTAGACAAGTCTGTTTCCTGTCTGCCACCTGCCGATGCAGCCAGGCACGGCAGCCACAATTGCAACACCTCGAGGGGCAGAATGGTATGATACATGTTTTAATCATTGATGTCCTAGATTAAAGCTCCCTGTTCCTCTTCTATGCCACAGTGTGTAATCAGTGCCATGTACCAAGTCAGATTTGATTTGCTTAGGGTTCATATTTCTTTTTTGTAATTCAACCTCACTGTTTTATTACATCTTGTTGAAAATGGCATTTTGAACCACTTCACGAGAGATCTGTCTAAAATGCTACTAGTCCATTATTTAGACTTCTTGTTCAATTCAAAAAAGGGTTTCCATGCAGTTTTTGCATAGACAATTGTTACAAAAAAGTTTATAATATATGTTGTATTACTGGTGGGCAGAGATCGCAAACTGAAAATAAAGGACAATTTAAACTTTTTTTTTTTCTTTTTGAGTCATACCTGTCGATGCTCAGGGTTACGCCTGGCTGTATGCTCAGGAATTACTCCTGGCGGTGCTCGGTGGACCATATGGGATGCTGGGGATAGAACCCATGTTGGCCGCATTCAAGGCAAATACCCACTATGCTATTGATCCTGCCCTAAACGTTAAGTTTTTAACAGTTTTTTCCCCTTTGTAGCCACTCCTGGCAGTATGTGGGTATGCAAGAGAAATCTTTCGGAGATAAACTTCCGTCTACAGTAGAAAGCATGAAAATAGACAACCAGAAGAAATTCCAAAGAACTCATTTTGTTGTGAAGTTCCATAAGGACACCACTGGTGCATACATATCTTGCTGATATATATAATGGCCAAAAGGAATGAGAAACAGAAGTTAGGCTTCGTGGAAACAGGCTATTACGTTTGCTTAATGTAGTAAAGCTAAGCAACTGAACCAAGCATCTAAAAAGTAAAGAGGCAGCAGTGAATGATCTGACTATATCAAAATGTTTTGATTATTTTTGCTTTTGGGTCACACCCAGCAGGGGGTTACTCCAGGCTCTAGCTCAGCAATTACTCATCAAGGGACCGTATCAAATGTCCCGGATCAAGCCTGGGTTGGCTGCTTGCAAGGCAAGTGCCTTACCTGCTGGGCTATCACTCCAGCCCTTTTTTTAATTTGTTTTTTTCTTAACGAGGTGTCAGAGAAGTAACAAAAGTGTCTCAAGGCACCTGCTTTGTACAAGCAGCTAGTAATAAAATGTGGATTTCAAAGGCAGAAACTGATAATCTTCCTGTCATGCCTCATAGGCTTTGTTAATATGGGCAGTTTTTTTTGGGGGTCACACCTGGCAATGCAGGGGTTACTCTTGGCTCTGCACTCAAGAATTACTCCTAGCAGTGCTCAGGGGAAAATATGTGATACCAGGGATCAAACCCAGATTGGCCGTATGCAAGGCAAACGCCCTACCCGCTGGACTATCGCTCCGGCCCCAATATGGGCAGTTTGACCATGAGTATCTTTTTTTCTTTTGGGTCACACCTGCACTCAGGTTTTCCTGCTCGCACCAATTACTCCGCGGCCAGGGACCAAGGGACCAGGTTTGAACCCGGTTGCCTTTGGCAAGCAAGCCCTACCCACTGAACATCGCCGCCCCGTCTTTTTTTCTTTTGGGTCACACCCGGCGACTTTCAGGGGTTACTCCTGGCTCTGCACTCAGGAATTACTCCTGGCAGTGCTTGGGATGCCAGCGATCAAACCCAGGCAGGCACAGGCCGGCCGTGCAAGGCAAACACCCTACCTGCTGGGCTATCGCTCCGGCCCCACGAGTGTCATTTTTAAACTGAAGTGGGAAAATGAGAATAGTTACCTTCCAATAGATTGACACCTTCTTGTGGTATTTAGTTGCATGGCAGTCAGTCCAGCTGACAACCCCAAGGATGGATTTGACCCTAGCTACTATCATTTAGGTATTAGAATTCAAAGGATTTGCCAGAATGCACCCAGCAAACAATAACATAGGAAAAACCAGAATAGGTAAGTGCCTGCCTGCTGCAACAATGTGTCAGTCAAATTTAGAAAAAAAACCCTTGGATGTTTTGGATGAGAACTACACGAGCAAAAATGCAGTAGCAAATTGCCAGGACTTGACTATTTTAAGTCAGTGCTTTCTGATAGCTAGGTAAATTCCCTTGCCTCTAAAACTCATTCCTATGACCTGATGGAATAGTTTGAGGCTCTTTATGTTCCTGGAACAATCAGATGCCCTTGGGCACTATTAGCATGAGGCAGGACATATGAAGATGTTACTGGTGCCCACTCAGTCAAATCGATGAATGGGAAGACAGTGACAGTGATGTTGATATCTTTACTATCTTCAATGTCTCTGTCACCAGTGGGTCCACTAGTCGAAACCAGGGGCTTGGACAGAGAGCCTTCTGTTGTATCATTGACTAGCCTATAGATTACTGATGGCTGTCCTGGAGGCTAAGGTAGTGTGTGGAGCAGGGATGCAGGGATGCACACCTACAAACAGGCCAAAAACACCCCATGAGAAAGCCCAGCTTTGAGTACAAGCAGCCCGACAATGCCCCAAAGATGCCCAGACGAGAGGAGCAGAGCACCAGAAAGCACGATTGATAAGCAGCCCTCAAGACTCCTGATGATTTGGACTTTCAGACACGAGTGACTTTCATGTGTGTAAACACTTTAAATGCATTAAAAACCAAAACATTAAGGAACAATGTGGAAAGTCGCATTTGAATTGTAAACCTATTGCCCTTAGTACACACATGTTGATTTAGAAATGATTTACCAAAGTTAAGGCAGAAAAAAGGCACGAGATCAGACCAGCAATGAAGCGAATCCTCCACTTACTAACTCAGTTTTCACATCCATTGCTGTTAGGCTTTCTGAGTTGGTGGGCGACAGTGGCTCTGTTGTTCTCAAGCCATAGTTTGAAGTAGGATGTGTGATTATGAATGTTAACTTTAGGAGCTAGAGTGATAGTCCAGGGGCCGGAGCGATAGCACAGCGGGTAGGGGAGTTGCCTTGCACACCGCTGACTCAGGTTCGATCCCCAGCATCCCATATGGTCACTCGAGCACCACCAGGAGTGATTCCTGAGTGTAGAGCCAGGAGTAAGGTATATTGCTTCTTAGCCTATGGGTGTGCGGTCACATGGGCAAGTAGGCAGGGCACGGCCCCCAAGTACACAGGGTCATCTTCCTTGACCTGTCCATCCAGGCGGGGCATGCCCGCCATGAGCCCATCCCGGCCTGGCACGTCTTGCGTGTGCACCAGGTCAACTTCCTGGCCCTGCCCACATTCTGCAGCCATCTTCCTTTTGTCTGCCTTATTCTGGGTAGAGAGCATCAACACCCAGGGTGGCTGGAGGGCTGGCCCATACTGATCTCTGTTGGGGGGGGGGGGGAATCTGTGACAAACTACTATTTTATTCCTTATCCTTTCGTCCCCCTTTTCTTTGGGCTACACTGAGGAATCATCCTCAAGGGGATGGAGAGCCTGGTACGTTTTGGAGCTGAGCACCGACAGCTCGACACATCCACGCTCAGCTTCCGCAGCGCTACCCTGGGCCTGTGCTGCCCCAGCGACCCGCTGCTTTTGCCCTCGCCACTTGGTACGCAGCCCCTGCAGTGTCTAGCAGGCCGCAGCCTGCAACTCCCTGGGCAACCAGGGCGCCAGCCCCGAGGCTCAAGGAGCGGACATGGGGTACCGCGCAGCGATGGTGGCAGCGTGGGGGTTGTTGCAGGTGAGGGGAGCCGCTGTTCAGCTGGTGCTTTAGGGCCTCCGGCTAAGACAGATTGACTGCGGCGGCCCTGCGGGAAGCCGGCCAACACGCCTGGGTTCAGGGTTAGTCAGGGCTGGAAGGCAGGTCTCCGGGGCCCCACCACAGAGCACCAACCAGGCGCGAGATTATTTTATTTTATTTTATTTATTTATTTTTGCTTTTTTGGGTCACACCTGGCGACCCTCAGGGGTTATTCCTGGCTCTGCACTCAGGGAATACTACTGGCGGTGCTCAGGGGATCATATGGGATGCTGGGGATCGAACCCGAGCCAACAGAGGCCAGCCGCGTGCAAGGCAAAGCGCCCTATCCGCTGGGCTATAGCTCTGGCCCCACGTGAGTGTTTTTTTAGGAAAGCGTTGGCACCGCGGATCGGGGGCTTCTCGGCCTCTGGGGTCAGGCTGACTGGCTGGAAGGGAGCGGGTGTTCCAGGGACAGAACCTTTGCGCTTCCCACAGCCCGGCCCCTGAATCCGGTGACCTCAGAACCGGGTCTGGGGTAAACCACCAACAGCGCCAGCTCCGGGGACCCAGCTGCTTCCGGCAGCGTCTTCTGGAACCTTAGGCCAGGTGCAGGTGCCCAGGTCACTTTTACAGATGCAGGACCACCAACCACTGCCCCCCCAGATCCCCTTAGCCAGGCCCCTCAATTGCAGCAGAGATTTAAAGGCAGCCTTGCTGGGGCCTTGGCTGCCAACCCCAAACATGCCCAGATTATGGGGGTCTCAGTGGGCTCGCCCCATGGCCTTTAGAAAGGCCTGCTTTGAGGTGCTCAGGGCTTTTACCACCCGCAGGGGGCATCGCCACCCCCAGTTAGCGTTATCTGGCACAGAGGCTTAAGGGGCAATCATGGCTTCCAGGGGTTAGCCCCCTCCATCCCCCAGTTCCTGTTTTGGCTGAAGATGAATCCCTTAGCAATTGTTGCTGGGGGTTCCTGTACAGTTGGGGTACTGGGCATTTTTTTTGGTGGGGGCCAACCCTGAGCAGAGCCCCCAGGTTTGTTTATATGGCTGGTGAGAGTTGCTCCCAGTTGCACTGTGGATGGTCATCAGCAGGGTTTTTAGGAGGACTGCAGAGCATTGAGGGTGTTGCTTTTGTTTTCAGGAGCATCCGCATTAGCTGGAGCTCCAGAGGGTTTGTGGGATGCTGCCCTGCGGTCCACTTCTGCTTTTCCTGAGGGCGTGCCCATTTCACATGGGAATGGTGCACCCATGGTTCAATTCCGTTAACCCTGAGAGCAGTGGGTATAGTAAGCAACACAATGTAAGGTTCTGTTTATCTAGGTTCTAGATGTTTTTTTTTTTTTTTTTTGTTTTTGGGTCACACCCGGCAATGCCCGGGGGTATCTCCTGGCTCTGCACTCGAGGAACCACCCCGGGCAGGGGGACCATATGACCGAGGTGATCGAACCCCGCCCCCCCCCCCCCCCCCCCCCCCCACCCCCCCCCCCCCCCCCCCGGGGCCCCCCCCCGCCCGGTTCTAGATGTTTTGACCGGTGCCTTTTAACCCACTCCATGTTACCCGGGACTATGCCATATTCCGGAGTTGGAGCTCTGTAAGGGGAGTTCCGGACTCGGAAGATGGCTAAAGGAAGGAGTGTCACCCAGTCACCGCCAGTCTCCTGGGCCAATTTAGTTAGCGTCTCCTTCAATGTCCGATTATTCCTTGCTACTTGCCCTGAGCTCTGGGGGTTGTATTCACAATGTAATTTCCAATTGGCCCCCGTGGCTTGGGCTAGTCCCTGCAGGAGTTTACTAACAAAAGCCGGACCGTTGTCTGACCCAATTGCCTCAGGCACTTCATACCTGGGAATAATCTCCAGTATGGCTTTGGCCCCTGTTCCACTTGTTTCCCTTTTGGTAGGAAAAGCCTTTACCCAGCCTGAAAAGGTATTAACACTAGCAAACACTTGTATCCAAACTTCCCTGGCTTTACCTCTGTGAAATTCACTTTCCAGCTCCTTCCTGGTGCTCTCCCCGTTCCGAGTACCTGTGTGGTGCCCCTTGCCTTGTCCCAGTCTCATGACTGTACAGCTGGTGCAGTTCTCCACGATCTGACGGATGACCACTGTCTGGTTTGGAAATCGGAGGTGTGCAGAGGCCAGCAAGTCCAGTAGCTTTTTCTTTCCCCAGGTGAGTGTGGCAACCTGGTCCAAGTCAGCTGCCCACTCTGGCCCCTATCCTATTGCCACTTAAAAGTAAATAACAGCTGGCTGACTTCAGACAGTGGAATGCTGAAGAAAGCGTTCTTTTTTTTTTAATTTTTCCCCCCAAATTTTATTACACCATTTTAGACATACAATTGAAAGATGCTCATGTAGAGTGTTGGTTCTACAGTGTTCCAACACCCATCCCTCCACCCAAACCCATCTCCCATTACCAATGTCCCCACCTCCCTCCCCCTCCCACACCTCAACTACTTGGCAGGTTCTGTATGTCATTTCTCTCCTCTTTATCTCTCCCTCCCACCAAACTTTCCTGCACATCGTGGAATGCAGTGCATTAAAGGCCATTACTGTTTCCACTATTTTAATGGACCACGTGGCTGCAAGCGGCCACGACCTGGGCTCGAAACTGGTTTTGCTCTGTTAATCTGGTTGTGAGGTAGAATCCCAGCGTCCGGACAGTAAAGGTGGTGGCTAGTGTGGTGGGCGAGTCTCATCCGGCTGCTTCCGGGACCCCCAGAGCTGACGGGCCCACTCCCAAAACCCATCTGTCCTCCCCGGGGGCCCCATAGTCAGCTGGGCCTGGGGCAAGCCGAGTTCCAGCTTCCCCAGCCGCTTGTGAGGCTCTTCATGCTATGGCTGGTGGCCCCAGGGTCAGCTCCTGGGCGGGGCCACCAGGCTCGACAAAATGGAGGGGGAATGGCCGACCCCTGACTCCATCTGACGAATTCCCAGTGATTCCCGCTTCTGGGAGCCGCCTACCTGGGCTCAAACTGGTTTTGCTTCTCTGGTAGTATCCCAGCGTCCGGACAGCAAAGGTAGTGGCTAGAGTGGTGGGCGAGTCTCATCTGGCTGCTTCCGGGACCCCCCAGAGGTGATGGCCCACTCCCAAAACCCATCTGTCCTCCCGGGGGCCCCATAGTCAGCTGGGCCCGGGGTGAGCCGAGTTCCAGCTTCCCCAGCCGCTTGTGAGGCTCTTCTTGCTATGGCTGGTGGCCCCAGGGCAGAGAAAGCATCCTTTAAATCAAGAGTTGTATACCGCACTTGGGAGGGCGATAGCTGACTGAGCAAAGTGTAAGGATTTGGTGCTGTGGGATGAATGTCCTCCACCCCCCACTCACCCTCCACAGGTCTTGCACAGGCCTACAGTCCTCGCTTCCTGGCTTTCGGGTGGGGAGCAGAGGAGTATTCCAGGCAGACCGGCAAGGCCGCAGCACCCCTCCCTTCATTAGCCTGCGGATATGAGGGGCTATGCCTTTTCGGACCTCCTCTGGCATAGGATACTGTCTTACTCGAATGGGGAGGGCAGAGGCCCTCAATTGTATGACAATGGACGGGAGGTGTTTGCGAGGCCGGTTTCTGCAGTCTTTGCCCAAGCCACAGAAAACTTTTCCAGCCAGTTGGCTATGTCTCATCCTGGCTCTTGCCGGTTCTATCGGTATTCATCTACCAACGAAAGAGTCAGGATGTGTAGTGGGCTGCTTCTCGATCAGTCACAATTATTTCATTGGATTCAAAATAGATTTGGGCCCCAACTTTAGTGAGCAGGTCTCGTCCAAGCAAGGGAGCAGGGCTCTCAGGAACGACTAAGAACGACTGGGAGACCTGATGCTTTCCTAAGTCCACCTTTCTCTTAGTATAGTCCATGAACATATCTGGGTACCCGTGGCCCCCTGGACAATGCTCGATCCTTCCTTATTCAAGGATCCAAGTGCCTTATTCAGGACTGAGTATTGAGCTTCAGTATCTACCATGAATTCCACAGGCTTTCCCTCCACACAAACGGCTATCCAAGACTCGGGGAGGGGGTCCGAGCCCCCTCCCCTTCAGTCCTCTTTGTTGCAGGTGGACCCCACGCGTGACTTATGTGAGCCCGGAAGGGGGGAGAGATGGTCGCTTTCTCCCCAGCTGCCTCTGCCACCCGGGACCCACTGGGCAGGCTTAGGACTGATAAAGTCTGTGATGAGCCCCTGCATGGCGTGGGCCTGAGCCCCACCAGCCCCACGAGGTGGCCGTCAAGCCGCACCTGATGCCCGCTTGATCTCTAGGCACGGGAGTTAATCCCCACCACCCGAGGTTTCTCGGGGAGCCACGGACTCGGGCTGGAGCGAGGAATTGCTCTTTGCCGGAAAGGAAAGTCAGTCCTAGGCCTTACCGACCAGGGCTGCCTCAGGGTTCTTGTCTTTCTCGCAAGAAAAGAATTTTCAGGAGTCGACGAGCAGTGAAGTAAAATAGATTTTATTGAGGAGGTTTTTGGAGAGGGAAGGGGGAGAGAAAGTAAGAGAGAGTAACACGCTCAAGAGAGAACGCGGGCTACTCCAAAGACGGAGAGCGAGTAAGAGAGAGTACACATCTCAAGAGGGGGAGATCGCGGGCAACACACGTGCTTAGGCACCACATGTGCTCGGCCACATGGACTCAGGAAACATGTGTGCCCAGGCAGCATGTGTGTGCGCAGGCAACATGTGTGCCCAGGCAGCATGTGCGTGCTGTCCTTTGTTTCACTTGATCACTTGAATCCCGTTATTCATCGATTTGCTCGAGCGGGCGCCAGTAACATTTCCATTGGACCCTATCACGTGCCAATGTAGCCCAATGGCATCTGGTTGATTCAGGAATACGAAGAGCCTCAAACCGTTCCTTCAGGGTCTTTACAAGGAAGTCTGACCATCTTGTAGGTGGGCGGCCACGTGATCTTTTGACATCCCGTGGGATCCAGTCGGTAATGGCTCTAGTCCAGCGGTTGTCTCCAAATCGCATTACATGTCCAGCCCATCTGATTTTCGATGCCTTGGCAAACGAGACAGCGTCCCTGATTCTGGAATAGCGACGGAGGTCAGAACTCCGGATTCCTTCTCTCACTTGAGTGAGGCGTGCAATTCCAAGCATAGCTCTTTCGATTCCTCTCTGGGAGACCCGAATAGCATTCTCATCCTGCTTTCGTAGGGCCCAGGTCTCTGAGGCGTATGTTAATGCAGGGAGAACAGTGGAGTCAAAGAGATGTGCCCGGAGCCGGAGGTTCTTTGTCCTTTTAGCTATTTCTTTGATGCCTTTGAAGGCATTCCATGCCGCTCACTTCCTCCTGCGCAGCTCAGGTTTTAGGTCGTTCATCATGTTGATTTCTCGACCTAGGTACACATAACTGCTGCATTCAGAGATGTTTGTTCCATTGAGAGTGAATGGGGCCTCTGGAACTAGTTCATTTCTTCATGAACATAATTTTCTTCAGATTCAGCTGTAGACCTATCTTTCCACATTCTCGGTCAAAGTCAGCCAGCATTTGTGCCGCTTGGCTAATGTTTGGTGTTATTAGAACGATGTCATCAGCGAAGCAGAGGTGGTGTAGTTGCCGACCATCTATCTTCACTCCCATTCCTTCCCATTCTAATTGTTGCATGATGTTCTCGAGGGTGGCGCTGAAGAGTTTTGGTGAAATGGTATCACCCTGTCGAACCCCTCTTTTCACATTAATGATCACTTCTTTGTAGAATGGTGAGATCCTGGTGGTGAATCCGTAATACAGCTCACGAAGGATCTTGATGTGTTGGGTTTGAACACCCTGTTTGGCTAGGGCTTCGATGACTGCTTCAGTCTCCACAGAATCAAAGGCTTTCTGTAAATCAATGAATGTGAGACAGAGCGGCATCTTGTACTCCCTACAAACCTCGATGAGCTTGGTTACTGTGTGGATATGGTCGATTGTGCTGAATCCTTTCCGGAAGCCTGCTTGCTCGCATGGTTGTCCTTCCTCTAGTGTTGTGCTAATCCTGTTCAGGATGACTCGTGTAAACAGCTTGTAGATGACAGACAACAGGCAGATGGGGCGATAGTTGCCGACGTCGTGAATGTCTCCCTTCTTGAACAGTAGAACTGTCCTGCTGGTTTTCCATTGGGAGGGCACCTTGCATTCGGACAGGTAGCGTGTGAAGAGCCGAGCTAGTGTATTGATGAGTACCGACGGCAGATTCTTCAGGTGTTTGGGTCTGACTTTGTCTGGGCCTGGTGCTGTTCCTTTCTTTACCGACAAGATGGCATGTCGGATTTCAGAAGGGAGAATGTTGGGAATGACATATCCATCCTGTGGAATTTGGTATGTGGGCAGGTGGATGTGGCTATCAAAGAGATTTGAGTAGAAGTCATGAATAATCTTCTCCATTGCCTTTCTGGAAGATGTGATAGATCCATCAGGGCGTCGGAGGACAGTCATCTTGGTCTTATAGTTGGCAAAGGACAGGCGGGCAGTGCGAATGCTTTTCCCGGCTTCTGCTGCACCTTCCAGTATTTCTGCTCTTCTGTCTTTGAAGTCTTCTTTTATCGCTTCTCTGCACCGTTTAGCAAGCTTGGATGTTAGCATTTGGTCTCCTGAGGCTCGCGCCTTGCCACGTTACTGAAGACAGGCGTCCTTTTCTGTCTTTCTCTCTCTCGGCATTCTTCGCACAATCATGGAGGTGCTGAACCAGTCGGTTGTATTCTTCATCGATGTCGTCAATGATGGTATCTTCCCATGTTGCTGCAATGATGCCAAAGAGTTCCCAGTTGGTGGTCGTTCTGGGAGTTCTCTTCTTAAACTTTGCAGCCTTTTCTCCCCGTTGCGGGAAGTAGAATTTTGGATGAAGGAGACGGTGGTCCGATCCTGTTTGGAATTTGGGGACGACAGCTACATCGGTCAGACAAAACCGTTGATTGAAGATGATGTGGTCAATTTCATTGTGGAACTGTCCGCCAGGAGATTCCCATGTCCAACGTTTCGCTTCAGCTTTCTAGAACTGTGAGTTCCCATGAATGGTCTTGGTGGACACGATGAACTCAGATAGTCTCTCACCCTGTTCGTTCCATTCTAGGCCATGTGTCCTGATGTGGAGTTCTCCAGCTGATCTTCTTGGTCCTATCTTGGCATTAAAATCACCGACTATGATCTTGTAGAAGGTGTGATCTTTTTTATAGAATTCCTCCAACTCCATGTAGAATTTCTCAATTTTTTTCTTCTTTGTATGTGGATGTTGGTGCGTAGACAATGAAGATAGAAATTGCTGGCAGTGGGCCACCTCTTTTCAAGTATAATCGTCCAATTCGGTTTGTTAGGAATTCAAATGAATCAATGTTTACGGCCATGTTTGTGTTGACAAGGACACCAACGCCACCGATGCCTCTTTTTCGTCGCATGTTCCAAAGAACAATTCTTCTCCAGTGTCAAATACAGCATGATGCAACTGACGCCTCCTCGTCTCAGTCAGACCAATGATGTCGTACTTGATCTTTTTTGCTTGCAGCATCAGATCCTCAATATATGCTTCTGATGCCAGCGTGCGTGCATTGAAAGTACAGACAGTCATTTTATTCCTTCTTCGTTTTGGCAGCCTAGGATGACCATGAAATTTTATCAGGCACTGCTTGTTTGCCTTTCTTACTGCTGCCATATTAAGGGTTCTTTTGGGGTCAGGAAAATAAACATTTCTGTTACTGGATTTGGCATATCGAACACGCATCGGACAGCTTTCCAGGCTCTGCCATGCGTTCACTATATTCTCATTACTTTTTAGGGGTCTCTCAGAGGGATGGGGAGAATATTTACGGTAATTTGGAGGTAAATTGCGCGGCCGCGGCTGCAGCGGCGCAACAGGGAAAGCTGGTTTCTGCTCTGCAGGGTGTACCTGTGTCTTAGGCTCAAGCATTCCTGCGCTTGAACTACTCTCCTCTGAAGGGCGGGTCTCTGCGTGGTGGATCCTTGTAGGCTGCGTTTCTGACAAGCCAGGCTGGAGACCGGATTAATCTGCGGGCTGGAGACCGTCCTTTGTTTAGGACGGCTTTTATAGATTTCTCCCCAAGTTACTCCCATACAGGCTTTAACCTTGGTTGCTAGGGCCCCGTTGCCAAGGGGAGTAGACTTTGGGAGTGGTCTTCTGTGAGCTGGGTGCTGGGTGGGAAGGCTGATTTATCTTCCTTAGGAGGGTTAGTTAGGGTTAGCCTTTAAAAGGGTCAGTGGCCTATGGGCTTTACACATTCCCTTTTGGCCTTCCCTTCCCCAGGGTCTATTGTTGATATCGATCTTGTCAAGTTTGGTTTTGGGCTTTCAATCAGGTGTGGCTCTGGATCTCTTCTTCAGGAATTTTATTGCTATGTGGCGCCCCCTATCTGCCTGCCTACAACACTTCTCCGGCCAGTAGGATTCTATCCTGTTCCATTGCCCGTTTCCTTTCTCCATTACCTTCTGGTCTTCTGCCTGACAACCCCCCACTTCCTTTCCACTTAGGACACTCCCTCTTGAAATGTCCACTTTCTTTGCAGTAAAAGCATACATCCTTACCGGGGCCTTGCTGCAGCCCCCTGGGCTGGGTCGGCCCTGGACACCTGCCAGGAAGATGCGAGCCATTTCTCTTTGCTGCTTTCCGTTTTTAGTGTGGAACTCTCTTTTCTCCTTCCTTAGTCTCTCCTGCCTTTCCTCTGGCGTCTCCCTTGTGGTAAATACTTTCTCCACTATCTGCAACATTTCCCTATATGGTCATCTCCTCTTGCCTATAGGGTTTTCTTTTTTTTTTTCTTTTTGGGTCACACCCAGCGACACTCAGGGTTTACTCCTGATTCTGCACTCAGGAATTACTCCTGGCGGTGCTCAGGGGACCATATGGGATGCCAAAGATCTAACTCAGGTCGACCACGTGCAAAAGCAAATGCCCTACCCGCTGGACTATCGCTCTGGCCCTGCTTATTGGGTTTTCTCCTAATATCTGGAGCTGCCTGATTAATAAATTAGAACACCACAGCAGACTCATGGATCCCTGCGTCAGGGTCAATGGGGGTGTATTGACGATATGCCTCATAGAGGCATTCTAAGAAACGCCAGCCAGGCTTTCGCCTTCCCCTTGGACAACTGCCTTTACTTTTGCAAAGTTAGTGGGCCTCCTAGCGGCTGCTCAGAGACCTGCCCTAAGAGTCTGGTGGTAGACTTCTCTCCCTACCTTCTGTGGTCATGAAGTCCAATCTGGGCGACGCAAGGGAAGGCCTCATCTATGGCCCGCTGCAGGGTCGTGGGCCTTCTGTTGTCTCCTAAGATGTTCTTTCTGGCTTCGTGGAGGGTACACTTTCTCTCCTCCGTTGTGAAAAGAGTACTGAGCAGCTGGTGGCAGTCATCCCAGGTGGGGTGGTGGGTAAGCATAATGGAGTCCAAAAGATATCCGAGACACTTAGGGCGCTCAGAAAATGGTGGGTTCTGTCTTTTCCAATTAAACAGATCATTGGAGGAGAAGGGCCAGTAGTGGAACTGTCGTCCCCCTCTGGTCCCCCCCTCACGCTGCCCCCGCCCGGACTGGAAAGGTGGGAGATAGCTTCTTCCCCATAGGGAAGGGCAAAGCCCATCCTTCCCCTCCCTTTCTCGTATTCCACGGGGGCGGAGCCTATGTCCCCACTCCCCCCCCCACCACTGGTCCCATTGAGGAGGATGAGGACATTTCCTCTGGAGAGCTAGCCTGACCAGAGGGGGTCGCATATGTGGGTGGCTGATACTCTTATGCGCCCAAGAGGGAACCAGTAGAAAAGGGAGCTTTCTGGTAAAACTGGAGGTGGTAATGAGAACGCCCTCTTGTGTTGAGTGGTTGGTGTGGGTGTCGGGAACGGCCGCCAGGGTCCCCGACAGTCTCAGGACAGAAGTTTTTTTTTTTTTTTTAGGTCACACCCAGCAATGCTCAGGGGTTACTCCTGGGTCTGCACTCAGGAATTACTCCTGGCGGTGCTCGGGGACCATATGGGATGCCAGGGATTGAACCCGGGCCGGCTCCCCCCCCCCCCCCCTCTCCCCCCCGGCCCCCAGAAGTTTTCTTCTACCTTCGGGGACGCCGGGAGAACAGATGAAAACTCACGAGTCCGGTGCAGTTCCAAAAATGGCTTTTAATAGTACCAAAGTTCTTCCACAGCAATCCAATATAATGAACAAACTTTAGCTCTGGTCCGAACTTAGACCATACAAAAGAGCCTAAGTCTCCCACCAAAAGAGAGAGGATCTCACCTGAGCTGAGTCCTACCCAGAAGAAGGAGCAAAAAGGCCAAAAAAGCCAAAAGCAAAAGGCCCAAAAGGCAAAAGTTGAAGCGTGAAGGGGCCTCAAGTCAGCCCCTTTTTATACACCAAAGTAATCCAACCGGGAGGGTCATGTCAACAAAGAACTCTAAACAGAGTGTAGTGCCACACCCTATTGCAGGTATAAACAAAGGTTATGCCAAGGTCTAATCCTTTCTACCAAGATTATCTCTTATGTAAAACACTGGAGAGAGGGGGCTGGTATAAAGTAATACATCTTAACTTCATGAGCTTCATGTAATCTAGATGGTACCCACAAGGTCCTTATTATTATCTGCACCAGGGTGATTCTGAGTATCTTGTTCTTCGTATACTGAGAGGGTCACACTCGCCTGCTTAGAGCAAACTAGTATGATCCTTCCTGTAGTCTTCCTATAGTCTCAGCGTAGCCAGGGTGGTAGTCTCCTGGTAAATTCTAACTGTCCCACGCTGGGTGCAGTGGGTATAAAGAGGAGCTGTGCCCAATCTAGAAAACATAGAAGTCTTCGTAGATGTATAAGTCAGAAGTTATTCAATCAAGGTGACTTCTGTAACTGCCACACCCTCTAGCAGTGTTTACATAAAAGAGAGGTCTCATTAGAATGAACCTTGACTTAAATAAGATTAAGCTGGGAGTGGGCAAAACAACAAAGCTCCCAGGTTAGCTAAACCTGTCCTCCAACAGTGGGGAGGAGAGATTTCTCTCTCACCACCAAGGTGGGGAGTGACTGAAAAGATGGCTCTGGAAGCTGAGCTAGAAGGGTCAAATAGGAAGCCATGAGGGAGGCTTCCCCACCAAATCTTCCCAAACCAAAATGTATTGGACCTGATCCGGGTGGCCCTGACTGCCGGGTCGAAGAATGACAGCTTTTACCTTAGCAATCAGGTCCAAGGAGAAAGAACCTTGGATGGGCCACCCAACTCCAAAGGTGGGCCACTCTGCAGAACAAAGGGTGTTGAACTTACCTTTCTTGATGACTAATCCTGCCTTCTGCGCCTTTTCCTTGACTTCAGAAAAGTGGGAAAGAATTAGAGACTTTGCAGTTGTCTGTCCTTGTCCCATTGTGGAACGAGGACCAACCACCCAGAGAGATAGAACAAAGAGGGTGAAAACAACACCAACTCCACACACAGAGCACTCTCCACCATTCGCTTGGACCTGTCCTTCTCTCACACTTGTGCGCTCACTGCTCACTCTTCTCATTGTCCAATTTGGGAATCAGGCCAAAAGGTGTTCACTTATTGGACTGGCCGGTCGACCAGCTCAATTACTTCTTCCCTTGGCGCCAGGATTTTTGAAATATTTGAGCTCTAACGAGAGGTAAACTCTCCTGGCAGGACTGGACTGTCAGTCCTTTTACTGCTCAGTCCAGGTAAGAGCTCCGGCGGTGCTGGGGCGATAGCCCAGCGGGTAGGGCGTTTGCCTTACACGCCGCCTGTGCCGGCCCGGGTTTGATCCCCGGCATCCCATATGGTCCCCCCAGCACCTCCAGGAGTAATTCCTGAGTGCAGTCAAGAGTAACCCTGAGCATCGCTGGGTGTGACCCAAAGCAAAAAAAAAAAAAGAGCTCCAGGTGGAACCTAATGGCTCCCCCAACTGCTGAGTCCAGGTGAAGGGAAAAATAATTCCCCTCCCTGCAGGGGCTCTAATGGTCCCTTCCCCCCCCCCCAGCCCCGGATTGGCCAAGTCCCCTAACTGGGAATTGCAAAAGGATACCCCCAAGGACTGGCCACATCCCCCCCACCTGCTGCACAGCTCACCTGGGGCCAAGTGGTTACTAATGAGCTCCCCCAAGAATCTCAGATTCTCCCAAATGCCTAGGAATTTTACCTCTGCTTTCTTGTGGTCTGTCTTCGAGACAAGGGATCCTGGACGAGCCTCCAAATGTTAGGGTCCAGGAAACTTATCCCCTTCAAGAGACAGTGAATCACACAGGAATGCAATGAACGAAGCAGAGTTTATTGTGCTAGCTAGCCAGGGTCTAGCTCCCACACAGACTCGCAGGTCCGAACAGGCAGGAGGGACCTTGAGCCTTTTCAAAAGGCCCCTTATGAAGTCTTCTGTCGATCAGAACAGGGCCCACCCAGTACACAGCCAATTCGTTTGTAATATCTTATCTCTAGCCTATCCACTTAAGGTATATTGCTTCTTAGCCTATGGGTGTGCGGTCACATGAGCAAGTATGCAGGGCACGTCCCTCAAGTACACAGGGTCATCTCCCTTGACCTGTCCATCCAGGCGGGGCATGCCCGCCATGAGCTCATCCCGGCCTGGCACGTCTTACATGTACACCAGGTCAACTTCCTGGCCCTGCCCACATTCTGCAGCCATCTTCCTTGTGTCTGCCTTATTCTGGGTAGAGAGCATCAAGACCCAGGGTTGGTGGAGGGCTGGCCCATACTGATTTCTGTTGGGGGTGGGGATCTAAGACACACTTATTTTTTTTCTTTTTGGGTCACAACTGGCGATGCTGAGGTGTTACCCTGGCTTTTTTTCACTCAGGAATTACTCCTGGCAGTGCTTGGGGGACCATATGGGATGCCGGGTACCGAACCCAGGTCGGCTGCGTGCAAGGCAAACGCCCTCCCCACTGTGCTATCGCTCTGGCCCCAAACTACTATTCTTTTATTCATTATCCTTTCACTATAAAATAAGTTAGCTGGAAAAGGAGCCTTTTACCATTTATGCTTTTTTATGCTCTACTCTCCTCCTCTTCCTGTTGGGCATTAACTCATGGTGGCGGTCATCTTGGCCTGGGATTCTAAACCTGGGGTCCAGCCGGAAACCCTAAGTCTGCAGTTTTCCTATTGCTGATTTGTATACCCAGAACAAGGGTGAGTAAAACCTCTTGAAACTTTGCTGGATTCTTGAGTCTCTGTCTACCAGCCGCAGATCCCCTGATGCAGAAGGGGATTGCTGAACCTGCGCCCATATTTTGTCTGGCTGCCCAGTCATGCCCCAACAGTGGAGGTTCCAGCGAGACGCTGATGAACTTCCTGAAGCTGGAAGCAGAATTTAAACCGTGAGTAAAAATTGTTTACCTTCGGAGATATTTTTCTTTCTTCTTGCTTCACATGCTTTATCAGGTGCTAGCTGTGGTAGCTTTTGAAACTCCTGCTTTCAGGTTTCTCTTGTTTTGTCCTTTTCTGGTGCTAACTCTTGTGATTTTTGTGATTAAACTGCACCTCTCCCAAAGGGATCTAAGTACAAGGTCTGCTTTTTTTTTTTTTTTTTCTTTTTGGGTCACACTCGGCAATGCTCAAGGGTGACTCCTGGCTCTGCACTCAGGAATTACTCCTGGCGGTGCTTGGGGGACCTTATGGATGCCGGGGATAGAACCAGGCCAGCATGGGCTGGCCTTGTGCAAGGCAACGCCCTACCCACTGGACTATCGGTCCCGCCAAGGTCTGCTTTTGAAGGCATTCCATGCCACCCTCTTCGTCCTGCGCAGCTCAGGCTTTAGGTCGTTCATCATGTTGACTTCTCAACCTAGGTACACAAGTAACTGCTGCATTCAGAGATGTTTCTTCCATTTAGAGTGAATGGGGCCTCTTATTTTTCATGAACATAGTTTTGTTGAGATTCAGCTGTAGACCTATCTTTCCACCTTCTAGGTCGAAGTCACCCAGCATTTGTGCCGCTTGGCTAATGTTTGGTGTTATTAGAATGATGTCATCATCGAAGCAGAGTGGTGTAGTCGCCAACCGTCTATCTTCACTCCCATTCCTTCCCATTTAACTGTTGCATGATGTTCTCGAGGGTGGCGCTGAAGAGTTTTGGTGAAATGGTATCACCCTGCCGAACTCCTCTTTTGACATCAATGATCACTTCCATGTAGATAAACCAGGCAGAGCAGATACAACTCTCCCCGTTGAAATCCTGCACTCCACTGACCACGAGAGTGACCTCTGGCCCAAGTCCACCATCCCGATAGAGCCTCAGAAGGACCCAGAAGAATTCCTACACCATGCAGGCAGCGATCTTCATCATCCACACTCCACAGCTCATCAGATCTCCACCCAAGAGATTAAGCCAATCTCCAGCCCTGCATGTCAGAGACCCAGCCTACAGAGACCCACCCTTCAGAGGAGAGTATTTCAATCCCAGTAATGCTTGAGCCTCGGACACAGATACCAACTGGCAGAACAGATACCAGCTCTCCCTTTTGCACGCAGCTGATTTATTTCCAAATTGACATGAATATTCTACACACCCCTCTCAGAGAGCCCGGCAAGCTACTGAGAGTATGCCTCCCGCACAGCAGAGCCTTGCAAGCTGTTTGATATTTATTCGATATGCCAAAGCCAGTAATAAAAATGCTTATCTTCCTTACCCCTGAAAGAGCTCTTAATACGGCAGTACTAAGAAGGACAAACAAGGAGTGCCTGATAAAATTTCAGGGCCAAACTAGGCTGCCAAAACGAAGGAGGACTAAAATGACTATACTTTAAATGCACGTCCGCTGGCTCGGAAGCATATATCGAGGACCTGATGGTGCAAGTGCAAAAGATCAAGTACGACATCATTGGTCTGACTTAGACAAGGAAGCGTCAATCACATCACGCCCGTTTTTGACACCGGAGAAGAACTGTTCTGAAAAACTCCACATTGGGACCCATGGCCTAGAATGGAACGAACAGGGTGAGACACTATCTGAGTTCATCATATCCATCAAGACCATTCATGGGAACCCACTGTTCCAGAAGGCTGAAGCAAAACGTTGGACATGGGAATCTCCTGGTGGACAGTTCCACAGTGAAATTTTACCACATCATCTTCAATCAAAGGTTTTGCCTGATGTCACTGTAGTCCCAAAATCCCAAACAGGATCGGACCACCGTTTCCTTCATGCAGAATTCTACTTTATGCAATGGGGGAGAAAAGGCTGCAAAGTTTAAGAAGAGAACTCCCAGAATGACCACCAACTGGGAACTCTTGGCACCATTGTGGCAACATGGGAAGATACCATCATTGACGACATCAATGAAGAATACAACAATGAAGAATACAACCCACTGGTTCAGCACCTCCATGATTGTGCGAAGAATGCCGAGAGAGATAAAGCCACAAAAGGGCGCCTGTCTTCAAAAACTCTCGAGCTCATTCGCCAATGTGGCAAGGTGCGAGCCTCAGGCGACCAAATGCTAACGTCCATGCTTGCAAAGCAGTGCAGAGATGCGATAAAGACCTCAAAGAGAGAAGAGCAGAAATACTGGCTGATGCAGCAGAAGCTGGGAAAAGTATTTGCAACGCCACCTGTCCTTCGCCAACTATAAGACCAAGATGACTGCCCTCCGACATCCTTGTTTTCACAGGTGTGTGTGTGGGGTTTTAATTTTGGGGGGGGTGGTTATACCCAGCGATGCTCAGGAGTTACTCCTGGCTCTGCACTCAGGAATAACTCCTGGCGGTGCTCAGAGGACCATTTGGTATGCCGGGGATAGAACCCGGTCGGCTGTTTGCAAGGCAAACACCCTACCTGCTGTACTATCGCTCTGGCCCAGGTCCAAGAATTTTATTTGAGAATAGGTTAAATACTTCTTATAAGTCTTGTAATGCCTTTTTTATTTTTTTAAAATAATTTTATTACCCCACTTTTGTGATAGTCTGGTCTGCTGGGTGGAGTTGTGACGAGAGGGAAGTCCGGATGTGGAAAATGGCGGGCCCCACGGAGTAGGGGGAGGGTGATCTGGCTCGTTGTGAGGCTCAGCTTGGGTGGCAGGCCAGGGCTAGAACCCGCCATGCCTCCCGGTCGCCTCACGAGCAGCTGGGCACAGGGAGAGCAAGTAGCAGCTCTGCCCCATGTCTGAGCGGCCACGCGGTTTATCAATAAATGCTTTATTTAGAGGTGACTACAACAGTATGCCACCTGCACGGCAAGCCTGGCAAGCTGCTCGTGTAGTATTTGATATGCCAAATACCAGTAACATTTATATTAGGTCATTCCCGTGACCTAATATAATTGTTTGAGGCTCTTTATGTTCCTGGAGCGGGCAGATGCCTTTGGGTTCTACTAGCATGAGACGGGACATATGGAGATATTACTGGTGCTCGCTCTAGCAAATAGATGATGAACGGGAAGATAGTGATAGTGATAGACCCCACTTTTATTTTTATTTATTTATTTATTTATTTATTTTGCTTTTTGGGTCCACCCAGCGATGTTCAGGAGTAAGTCCTGGCTCTGCACTCAGGAACTACTCCTGGCAGTGCTTGGGGACCATATGGGATGCCAGGAATCGAACCCAGGTCAGCTGCATGCAAGGCAAACGCCCTCCTTGCTGGATTATCACTCCAGCCCTATTACACCGCTTTTAGATATACAATTACAAGATGCTCATGTTTGAATTTTGTTATACAGCATTCCAACACCCATCCCTCCAACCATGTCTATCTCCTATCACTAATGTCCTCACCTCCCTCCCCCCTTCCCCCAGCCCGCCTCTATGGTGGGTTCTGTATCTCCTTTCTTTCTTTCCTTCTCGTTCCCTTTCTTACGTATTGTGGATTGTATATTCTGGGACATGATTGGTTCCACTAGTTTGATGTACTGCACGGCCGCTTAACTTGGAGAGAGCCGGATGCCAGCTCTCCCTTTGTGTCTGAGTCTGTGCATGATATGGCCCTCTCACCCTGGGTCAGTTCTTCGGCGGGGCCACCGGGCCTATGGGATGAGACAGAGAGGAGAAGGGGGGTACCAGCTCCATCTCACGAATGCCCTTTTGACTTCTACCTCTGAGAGACGCATACCTGGGCTTGAACTCAGCTACTCTGTTAATCTGGTCTTGAGATCAGCGTCTCTCCGGGGCGGACTCTGATGTGCTGTGGCATCCGGACAGCGAAAATGGGTGCTATTGTGATGGACGAGTCTCATCCAACTGCTTCCGAGACCGTACAGAGGTGATGGGCCCACTCCCAAAACCCATTTTCCTCCCTGGAGCCTCATTCTCAGCTGAGCTACCAGAGAGCCAGATGCCAGCACTCCGCAATGCCTTTTTATTTTTTATTTTTGGGTCACACCTGGCAGTGTTCAGGGGGTTACTCCTGGCTCTATGCTCAGGAATGACCCTTGGCGGTGCTCAGGGGACCATATGGGATGCCGGGGATCAAACCCAGGTTGGCCGCGTGCAAGGCAAACTCCCTACCGCTGGGCCATCGCTCCGGCCCCACCCAATGCCTTTTTTTAAATAAGTAGTTCATTCTTGAAAGTTTCTCTTCCCAAATGTTAATCAAAAACTTAAAATTTGTAAAAGTTCAAGGAAGAAAGAATGTGTTTAAAAAGTTGTTATTCCTGGGGCCGGAGCGATAGCCCAGCGGGTAGGACGCTTTGCCTTGCATGCAGCCGGCCTGTGCCAGCCTGGGTTCGATCCCGGCATAACATATGGTCCCCCGAGCACCGCCAGGAGTAACTCCTGAGTAAAGAGCCAGGAGAAACCCCTGAGCATTGCGGGTGTGACCCCAAAAAACAAAAAGTTGTTTTTCTTCCCTCCAGTATCACATGTATCACTTGTATCACTTGTCTTCCCATTGATCATCGATTTGCTCGAGTGGGCACCAGTAACATCTCCATTCTCCTGTCACATGCTAGTGTAGCCCAAGGGCATCTGCTCGCTCCAGGAACATAAAGAGCCTTAAACCATTGCATCAGGCCATCGGAATGAGGTCTATAATTGTTACTGGTATTTGGCATATCAAATACGACACGGGTAGCTTTCCAGACTCTGCTGTGTGGTTGGGATACTCTTGTAGTCACCTCTAATCTCGAGCATTTATTGATGAACCAGGCTTGTGATCAGCTCTTCTGCTGGGTGGAGCTCTGACGAGTGGGGAGTCCGGATGTGGAAAATGGCGGCCCTCCTGATGTGGTGGCGTCCTCCAGCTTCTTGCAAGGCTCTGCTGGGGTGGCGGGCCAGGGCTAGAACCCGCCCTCCCTCCCTGGTGCCTCATGATCAGCTGGGCACAGGGAGAGCCTGTAGCAGCTCTGCCCCGTGTATGTAACTTCAGGATTTCATCCATTTCTTCCAGGTTTTCATGTTTTGTGTCATATAGGCTCTCCAAATAATCTTTGATGATCTTTTGGATTTCTGTGGTTTCTGTTTTGATGTCCCCCTTTTCATATAGATTAGTATAAAATTCATAATTTTTTTAAATAATGTATGTGCGACCTCTCAATATATATTAGAAGCAGGAGTAATTAGGAGATGGAAATATGATTAAGAGTAGTATAGTTTGCCTTTTAAAATAATAGAACAATGATTATTGTTTTGGGATGCTGGGGATCGAACCGGGCCAGTACAGGCCGGCCGCGGCAAGGCAAAGCGCCCTACCCGCTGGGCTATCGCTTTTTTTTTTTTTGAGAGACTCTCAGACATGGGGCAGAGCGGTTCCTTGCTCTCCCTGTGCCCAGCCGTTCATGAGGCAGTCGGGAGGCATGGTGGGTTCCAGCCTTGGCCCACCACCCCGGCAGAACCTCACAACAAGCCAGACGACCCCTACCCACTCCATGGGCGCCGCCATTTTCCACATTGGACTTCCCTCTCATCAGAACTCCACCCAGCCGACCAGCCCATCACAGCCCGGCTCGGCCGCTGCGGCCGTGCGGTTCATCAATAAAGGCTTTATTTGGAGGTGTTTATAGAGTATGCCTCCCGACGGCAAGCCTAGCAAGCTGCTCGTGTTGTATTTGATATGCCAAATGCCAGTAACAATTATATTAGATCATTCTCATGACCTAATATAATGGTTTGAGGCTCTTTATGTTCCTGTACCAAGCCGATGCCCTTGGCTCTACAGCATTTGACAGGACATATTGAGATATTACTGGTACCCGCTCTAGCAAATAGATGATTAACGGGAAGATCGTGATCGTGATCGTG
Organism: Cryptotis parvus; assembly: GCA_021461705.1. Taxonomy (NCBI): domain Eukaryota; kingdom Metazoa; phylum Chordata; class Mammalia; order Eulipotyphla; family Soricidae; genus Cryptotis; species Cryptotis parvus. Next base: position 31,581 of record JAJIBD010024072.1, read on the forward strand.
ATCGTGATTATTGTTTTACAGTCCTGATACTGTTGGTTATTATTCTTACTAAATTAAATCAAACTGCTTTGTAAATAAGAAAAATGTATAAATAAGAAAATTAGTTTACTCTCTGAACAGTGTTTCTTCTTTGAAAAGTCAAACCTTCTTGAACCATTAAACACAAACTTAGTTAAACGTATGGTGCAAAATCTGCATTTTCCAAACTACGTTTTTTTTTCTCCTCTCTCAGATCCTAGTTTCAGCATTTAATACCTGCACTTTCTTTTCTTTCCCGATGGAATTCATCAAACTACAAACTCCATTCAAATAATGCAGATTATCATCCTTCTAACTTTTCCTTTATTCTTTTGCATCATTTTGCCTAAACTATTTTTGCCTTTGCCTAGAATATTTTTGCCCCATTACTTTCTGGAGTCCCCAAATATAATTCTTTTAGGATATGTAGTCCTTTAAAGATATCACAGAGGGGAGGGAGGTGGGGACATTGATGATGGGAGATGGGCAGGGGTGATAGATGGGTGTTGCGTCACTATAGAACCAAAATTCAAACATGAACATCTTGTAATTGTATATCTAACAGTGGTATAATAAAATATTAAAAAAAATAAATATATCACAGTAGACTGCTACAAATTAAATCTTCACACTAAAGCATAATTATATAAAAAGAATTTTATATAACTCTTCTACCCATATTGATTTAGAAATGTTTTATAAGTGTTAGACATCAAATATACAATTAAAATCTTACATGCCAAATTTCTTTTTATTGTCCATCCTTTCTCCTCCCCTTCTTACCTTCCCTCCAATTCCTTCCTCCCTTCACTTTTCCCTGGTTTTCTTTCTTTCTTTTTTTTTTCCTGCTTTTTTGGGTCTCACCCAGCAATGCTCAGGGTTTCTCCTGGCTCTGCACTCAGGAATTACTCCTGGCGGTGCTTGGGGGACCATATGAGATGCCGTGGATCGAACCCGGGCCTGCACAGGCCGGCCGCTGCAAGGCAAATGCCCTACCCGCTGGGCTATAGCTCCGCCCCCTGGTTTTCTTTCTATCCTTCCATTCTTCCTTCTCTGTCATACTACCCACCTTCCCGTCTTCCCTTCCTTCCTTTCATCCCATCATCCTTTCATTCTCTCCTCGTCTTCTTCCAGCATCCCTCCCATCCTGCTTGTCATCCGCCTTCATTCGTTACTAACTCTCCATTTCTTTCCTCTCTCCTCCCTCCCTCCTCCTCTCCTCCTCCTCCCTCCCTCCTTCCTTCCTTCCTTCCTTCCTTCCTTCCTTCCTTCCTTCCTTCCTTCCTTCCTTCCTTCCTTCCTTCCTTCCTTCCTTCCTTCCTTCCTTCCTTCCTTCCTTCCTTCCTTCCTTCCTTCCTTCCTTCCTTCCTTCCTTCCTTCCTTCCTTCCTTCCTTCCTTCTTCTTCTTTTCCTCATCTTCCTCTCTATTGGTTCTTTAACAATGTCTTATACAGTTTATTTAGAGAATGAAGGGGCCAGAGAGATAATACAGTGGACGGGGCATTTACCTTACATGTGGCCTATCTGAGTTTGACAGCTGGCAGCCCATATGGTATTGGGAGCCCGGCCAGGAGTAATCCCTGAATGTGAGCCAGGAGTAAGCCCTGAGGGTCACTCCGTGCCCTAGACACCCATGCTGCAGGTAACACCTTTTTTTTTTTTTTTTTTTTTTGGGGGTCACACCCAGCGATGTTCAGGGGTTACTCCTGGCTCTGCACTCAGGAATGACTCCTGGCGGTGCTCAGGGGACCATATGGGATGCTGGGGATCAAACCCGGGCCGTAACAGGCCGGCCGCATGCAAGGCAAACGCCCTACCCGCTGGGCTATCACTCCGGCCCCAACACCTTAATGTCATATATTCCACTTTGAAAAAACATTTTTTAAAGAACTACATTCTTCTGTACTGTTTTGTCTCCTTTAATGATTACAGACTTAAGAGTTAGAAATAACACTGAGGGGCCGGAGCGATAGCCCAGCTGGTAGGGCATTTGCCTTGCACGCGGCTGGCCCATGCTGGCCAGGTCCCCCGAGTACCGCCAGGAGTGATTTCTGAGTGCAGAGCCAGGAGTAACCCCTGAGCATTGCTGGGTGTGACCCTAAAAGCAAAAAAAAAAAGAAAAAGAAAGAAATAACACTGAGTTTTATCTTGAAAGCAGGGATAAATATGAGTATACAAGTATTATGTTTGTGAATTTCCAAATTAATGAAATATCCTTTGCTCTGTGACAGAGAAAAAAACAGTACTTATTTGACAGTGAATATCAAATGAAACACAAGAACATTTTATATCACATTAAGGTGCAGACACATGCTTTATCACTTGAGCAAATTGAATTAAAATTAAAATTATATTTAACCAAGAACTTGAATTTCTCCTGGGTACTAAAGAACTCAGGGAATTGAAGGTCAACATTTAACAATCTAAGTCAAGGAACATTATCTAATATGACTCAGGTTGGTATTGTATACAATTTCACTAAAAAAATTAAGAGGGGTATATGAAGCATCACATGTATTACTATGATAGGCTCCATTAAGTGGCATGTTTGGCCAGTCTTACTATATTACTTGATCACTTGACATCCCGTTAGTCGTAAATTTGCTCGAGTGGGCACCAGTAATGTTTCCATTTGACCCTATCACATGTCAGTGTAGCCCAATGGCATCTGCTTGCTTCAGGAATACGAAGAGCCTCAAACCATTCCTTCAGGGCCTTGACAAAGAAGTCTGACCATCTTATAGGTGGGCTGCCATATTATCTTTTGACGTTCTGTGGGATCCGGTCGGTAACGACTCTAGTCCAGCAGTTGTCTCCAAATTGCATTACATTTCCAGCCCATCTGATTTTTTGATACCTTGGCAAATGAGACAGCGTCCCTGACTCTGGAACGACAACTGAGGTCTGAACTCCGGATTCCTTCTCTCTCTTGAGTGAGGCATGATATTCCAAGGATAGCTCTTTTGATTTCTCTTTGTTTTTGTTGTGTGTGTTTTTTTTTTGTTTGTTTGTTTGTTTGGTTTTTTTTTTTTTTTTTGCTTTTTGGGTCACACCTGGCAATGCTCAGGGGTTACTCCTGGCTTTTCGCTCAGGAATTACTCCTGGCGGAGCTCGGGGACCATATGGTATGCCGGGATCAATCCCGTGTCAGCCACATGCAAGACAAATGCCCTACCTGCTGTGCTATCACTCCGGCCCATGATTCCTCTTTGGGAGATCTGAATAGCATTCTCATCCTGCTTTATAGAGCCCAGGTCTATGAGGCATATGTTAATGCAGGGAGAATGGTGGAGTCAAAGTTATGTGCCTGAAACCAGTGGTTCTTTGTCCTTTTAGCTATTTATTTGATGCTCTTGAAGGCGTTCCATGCCTCTCTCTTCCTCCTGTGCAGCTCAGGTTTTAGGTCATTCATCCTGTTGAGTTCTCAACCTAGGTCCACATAACTCTTGAGTTCATTGGCCAACATGGCAAGGTGTGAACCTCAGGCAACCAAATGCTAATGTCCAAGCTCGCAAAGCAGTGCAGAGAAGCAATAAAGTAAGACTTCAAAGAAAGAGCAGAAATACTGGCAGATGCAGCAGAAGCTGGGAAAGGCATTAGCAAGCCCTCCTGTTCTTCGCCAACTATAAGACCAAGATGACGGCCCTCCAATGTCATATCTTCCAGAAAGGCAATGGAGATTATCCCTTGACTTCTATTCTTTTATATCCACGTACACCTGCCCATGTACCAAATTCTGCAGGATTGATATGTCCTTCCCAACGTTCTCCCTTCTGAAATCCGACATGGCATTTTGTTGGTAAAGAAGCCAACAACACCTGGCTCAGACAAAGTCCGACCTGACGTGAAGAATCTGCCATCAGTACTCATAACTATGCTGACTCGGCTCTTTACATGCTCCTTGTCTGAGTGCAAGGTGCCCTGCCAATGGAAAACCAGCAGGACAGTTCCACTCTTCAAGGGAACATCCACGACATTGGCAACTATCGCCCCATCTGCCTGTTGTTCGTCATCTACAAACTGACTCACTCGAGTCGTCCTGAACAGGATTGGCAGAACATTAGATGAAGGACAACCATGTGAACAAGCTGGCTTCTGAAAAGGATTCAGCACAATCGACCATATCCACACGGTAACCAACTCATTGAGGTTTATAGGGAGTTCAAGATGCCGCTCTGTCTCGTGCTCATTGATTTAAAGAAAGGCTTTGATTCTGTGAAGACGGAAGTGGTCATGAAGCCCTAGCCAAACAGGGCATTCAAACCCAGTACATGAAGGTTCTTGATGAGTTGTATTACGGATTCACCTCCAAGATCTCACCATTCTACAAGGAAGTGATCATTGATGTCAAAAGAGGGGTTTGGCAGGGTGATAGCATTTCACCAAAACTCTTCAGCGCCACCCTCGAGAACATCATGTGCCAATTAAAATGAGAAGGAATGGGAGTGAAGATAGATGGTCAGCAACTACACCACTTCCATTTTGCTGATGACATTCTAATAACACCAAACATTAGCCAAGCGGCACAAACGCTGTCTGACTTCGACCTAGAATGTGGAAAGATAGGTCTACAGCTATATCTCAACAGAACAATGGTCATGAAAAAAGAACTAGTTCCACAGACCCTATTCACTCTCAATGGAACAATCATCTCTGAATGCAGAAGTCTTAGTATATCTACTTTCTTATTTCTTAGCCTCAAGGTTCTGTATCAGATGTGGCTTCACCTAGTTATTGAGTTTTAAAAAATCCTACTAATAAGGATTTGGATATGAAAATGAAGACTTTGATTTTCTAAGAAGTAGGTTTTCTTTTTTTTTCTTTTTTGAAGTATTTTATTATACTACCGTGAGATATACAATTACAAAGATATACAATTACAAAGTTCATATTTGGGTTTTGGTCATACAGTGTTCTAGCACCCATCCCTCCACCAGTGCCCATCTCCCACCACCAATGTCCCTGGTTCCCTCCCCCTCCCCAGCCCGCCTCCATGGCAGGTTCTTTATTTCTTTCCCTTTCTCTCTCTCTTTTCCTTCCCTTCCAGATTGTGGATTACAGAACATACATTAAAAGGTTGTCATGTGTATCTTTTTGCCTGTATTTAATCCTCAGTTAAGAAGTAGGTTTCATAAGGCAAGCACAAGGTGTGGGAGAAGAGAGAGAAATACAGAGACAGAAATAGAGATAAAGATGAGAGACTTAGACGTACTGGTGAGAACTGCCATCCGACTCTCCCCTAGGTCAGATGACCATGAGCCTCCCAGGAGGCAAGATGGGTTTTGGGAGTGGGCCCATCACTTCTGTAGGGTCTCGGAAGCAGCCAGATGAGACTCTCTCACCATAATAGCTGCCACTTTTACGGTCGGGACCCCACAGCTCATCAGAACCCATGCAAGAGAGCCGCTGATCTCAAGACCAGCTCAGAGCAGCTGAGTTCGAGCCCAGGTAGGCGGCTCTCGGAGGCGGAAGTCACCGGGTGTTCCTGGAGATGGAGCTGGCGTCCCCATTCCCCTCTCTGACCTGCCCAGAGACCTGATGGCCCCACCCAGAAACTACCGTAGGGCTCTTGGCCATGCTGCAGAGACTCAGATGCATGGGGGAGAGCTGTCATCTGACCCTTCCCTAGCTCAGCTGACCATGAGCCTCCCAGGAGGCAAGATGGGTTTTGGGAGGGGCCCATCACCTCTGTAGGGCCTCGGAAGCAGCTGGATGAGACTTGCTTACTGTAATAGCCATCATATTTGTGGTCTGGACCCGGTACATCAAACTTGTGGAACCAATCACGTTCTATAATATATTACAATCTACAATGTGCAAGAAGGGGAAACGAGGAGAGAGAGAGACAAAGAGAGAGAGAGGAAGGACATAAAGAACCTGCCATGGAGGCAGGCTGGGGAAAGGGGAGGGAGGTGGGGACATTGGTGATGGGAGATGGGCAGGGGTGGAGGGATGAGTGTTAGAACACTGTAGAACCAAAATTCAAACATGAACATCTTGTAACTGTATATCTAACAGTGGTACAATAAAATATTTAAAAAGAGAAGTAGGTTTTTTTTTACTTTTTAAAAAAATGGGATGAAAGAAAGAGCTCACATATGATGACAAATACTCTGTCGCTGAGCTACATCCCTGATCTTCTCAAGACTTTTTTGTGTGACTTTTTGGGGCTTTAAATCTTCTCAGAATGAGAAAACCTTGTCTTCTATTTTCTAATTCTATATTTCTACTTTATTAAGAGATTGTGATGGTTTGATGGCACATAGAGTCTATTCCCTGAGATTCTACTTGACATAAACTTAATGCTGGAAGCAGTTGATGTATTAACTGCCCCAGTGGTACCCACTGCAAGCACATAAAAGAGTAAAATCAGCAATCTTTTCATTTTCATTCAAAATAATAGAAATGAGGCTTTACAATGAAATACTAGGTCCCTGAGGCTAAAATACTTTAAATTAAACCTATCATTTCTAATAAAGAACTGAGTTCCTAGTTCTTAATGCTTCAAAATCTCATGACTTCCATTTACAAGCTATGTGATGTTCTGTAAGCCAGCTCTCTGAGTTTCAATATTATTTAAAATATCATTGAAGCTTTAGAGGTGCCCTTATTTACAGAATTGTTTTGTAATTAATTTTATTTTAGAACCTGTGACTTACAATATTGATAATGACAAGATTTCCTGCACAAAATATGCCAACGAGTAGTTTTAAAAATTGAATTTGCCAATGATCCCCCAAATAGTATTTTACTTCTCCAGAACAAGAAACTTACGTGCTTATATGTGTGTATGGAAAATATCTCAAATTATGGACTAAACCTAAAATTTTGGTTTATACATTTATAAAATGTAAAATGCTTATAAGTTGAAATTGTACTGTATATTTTATATCACTAAACACAGAATGGCATTGAAGCAGGAATGTCCCATTGGGTCGGAGGTGCAGAGATGAGACTCCAGGCACAAGACATATTTCCATTAATATTTTTAATTATCACCAGCGAGAGGGGCAGCAGCTCTCATCTTGGTGGCTGAGTGGCCGCAGCTGACTGACCACAGTTAACTGACCAGAGCTGACTGACAGGAGCTGACTGACCCCCTAAACAAAGACTCCAACTTCCTTATATGCCAACACAGCAAAGGGCAGTAAAACTTAGAGTTAGGTTTACATAATTGATACTTGATCACTTGACTTCCCGTTTATCATCTGTTTGCTTGAGCGGGACCAGTAACATCTCAATACGTCCCATCACATGCTAGATAGCCCAAGGGCATCTGGCTGCTCTAGGAGCATAAGGAGCCTCAAAACCAATCCATCAGTCATGGAAATGACACTACTAGGACATTTTACATTTTTACCACAGGATTTATGATGATAGGGAGGAGACACTCAGGAGCCAAACACCTGCAGGAGGTGCTATCTAAGTGAGGTGAGATAAGCAAAGAATAACAGTTTGTTAACTTAGCCTTTCTAAATTGCCCCAGAAGACAAGGTCTTGTTCATTAGACTCCATCTAGGGCTAATTAGAGCCAACAAGGGAATGTGCAGAGAAATGACCTAGGATAGCCTTGTCTGTGTATCTGCAGCTTGATTAACAGTCCTCACTAGGAATTCTACATACTAACTCTATTGGGAGACAGTTTGCCAGAAAACACTGTGTATCTGTTAACAGGCAGTATGCATCAGAACTTCCTTTGCATATCCTTAGATCTACTTATTGCTACAGGTATTGTATACTGCTTGGTGTCTATAGTCAGCATTGATGAATACTTAGCAGAGTGCTAGTCACAGAAAAGAAAATGGTGATATGAATCACACAAAGGATCCATACCTTCAAGAAACACATCTACCTGCCTATAAAATGCACCAGTAAATAAGGTGACATTCATCCAACAGTCGAACTCTCTTGTATTTTAGTTCAGTGAGCTCTGAGATGACACAGCAGAAAGATTTCCTCAGTTTCTTAGGAAAGAACAAAAAACGCATCGTGGGGATGCTCAAGGTGCTAAAGAAAAATGTTTTGAAAAAGGGACTTTTTTGTTCTTTACAGAAATTCACTCTTTACTTCACTATTATCAAAATATCAGTATTTGGTATATTCATTTCATCATAATTAAAACATAGGCTAAAGGCAAATAGGGTAAGAGACAGGAACACGGCAATACTATTATTAGAGAGCATCCTGATAATACTGTAGAAGTATTGAAGGTGAATACATAGAGGGCATGGAAGACGAAGCAAGACATAGAAAAGGGAGAGTCAGAAAGATCAGGAAGTGTGCAAGGCAATCACGTCTAATGATAACTTAGAGATGAATTCCAATCTTCATGGAATTGAAATGGTATGCTAAAAACAATGGTGTGGCTTTTCCTCTCAGAAGCTGTGTGGTATAAGATATGACTCTGAATGCCAATATTTAGTCTTTTACCATGGAGGTGATTACAAATAAATACAATGAAAGATCACATTGTGTGCATAAGACCCTATGCCAACACTGGACACTGCGTTGCTTCCAGAGTATATATTCTTCCCTGTTCTTTCAATCTTATATCTAACCTCCAGACCACATTTCTGTTCCTTGATTCTAATTCTCTGTAGAGGGGCCGGAGCGATAGCCCAGCCGGTAGGGCCGCTTTGCCCCGTGGCCCGTGTGCTGGCCTGTGCCTGATCCCCGGCATCCCATATGGTCCCCTGAGCACCGCCAGGAGTGATTCCTGAGTGCAGAGCCAGGAGTAACCCCTGAGCATTGCCGGGTGTGACCCAAAAAAGCAAAATATAAAAAATAAAAAACTAATTCTCTGTAGATTTCTCCCTCTAATATAGTGCTTATCTTGCTGATATCCTTTTTCTGCTCTTCCAACTTTTCTTTAAATTTTAAATCCTATTTAATGATTTTACTTTCCTGTTACTCTAATTTTTCTTCAAATTTTGAATCCAGTTTAATCATTTTACTCTCCTGTTCCTCTAATTTCTTTTCGAGACTTAGAGACTGTTTAATAATTTTATTTTCCTGTCCCTCTAGTTTATCCTCAAGCTTTAAATTCTGTTTACTGGATTTGATTTTATGATTCTCAATTATTTCTTTAATTTGCTGAGTAAACTTCATCCCTTAAAATTGCATTCAATCTACTACATTCTTCTCTATCTTCATTAAACTTTACCCTTATGCAGAGGTGCATTCTAGTAATCACAAAGACCCAAGAAGGTTAGTAAAAAGATGGGAGAGTAGCTCTCAAAAACTTCATTGACTGGGCTATGTATGTTCCTGGCCCAAAAGAAGATATAACGTACCACAAGTAATCCAGTACCTATTCTGCTGTTTGGAGGCATACGTTGTCTGTCTGATAATGCACATGCCCACCCAGGGATGAGAGGTCGGGGTCCCCCAACAATACTGGGATTCGAGTTCCCTTCTAATTCCAAAGCAGGCGAGGAATGGATAAAAACTCAGGAATCCAGAGCCGTTTTAAAAGAATTTACTATCACAGGTTCTGAAATACAATCCAAGAACAGGGAAAGTTCCGGAGTCTGGCTTCACGGCTGGACCCCGCCATGTGTAGGCCAAGACGGCTGCCACCACATATTGAAGTCCAACAGGGAATGAATTGGACGGAGAGAGGCAAATGCCAAGGGAAGCCAAAATGGCAAAAAGGCCCCTTCTACTTTTTCTTAGCTTCTTTTATAGACAGAAGTCCACCAGAAATCTCAGCCAAGCCCATTGCAGCTTGGGCTATCTAGAGATGCAGCCAGGTAAATGATAAAAGGCAAATCAATCCTCGCGGTGCTCGGGGTACCATATGGGATGCTAGGGATATTAGTCTTATATATATATATATATATTTTTTTATATTCCACAAATGAATGCATTCTATACCTGTCCTTTTCCTTCGGACTCATTTCATTCAGCATGAAACTCCATGCCCGTCTATTTATAGGCAAATTTCATGACTTCACTTTCCCTAACAGCTGCATAGTATTCCATTGTGTAGATGTATGCCAGTCCAGAGACCCACACACATAGGGCAGAGCTGCTGCCTGCTCTCCCTGTGCCCAGCTGATCATGAGGTCCCAAGGAGGGATGGCGGGTTCTAGCCCTGGCCCGCCACCCCAGCAGAGCCTCGCCAGAAGCCAGAGGAACCCCACACCATGAGGGGTGCCCTCTCCCACATCCGGACTCCCTCTCATCAGAGCTCCACCCAGCAGAAGAGTTGATCACAGCCCGGCTCATAGTGACCCAACCTGCAGCAGTTTTCTTGAAGCCCAGCCCACATATGCCTATCCAGAGACTCACACATGGGACAGAGCTGCTGCCTGCTCTCCCTGTGCCCAGCTGATCATGAGGTCCCAAGAGGGATGGGCGGGTTCTAGCCCTGGCCTGCCACCCCAGCAGAGCCTCGCCAGAAGCCAGAGGAACCCACACACCATGTGGGCCGCCATCTTCCACATTCGACTCCCCTCTCATCAGAGCTCCTTTCAGCAGAAGAGTTGATCACAGCCCGGCTCATAAGTGACCCAACCTGCAGCAGTTTTCTTCAAGCCCAGCCCCACATAAGCCTATCCAGAGACTCACACACATGGGACAGAGCTGCTGCCTGCTCTCCCTGTGCCCAGCTGATCATGAGGCCCCAAGGAGGGATGGAGGGTTCTAGCCCTGGCCCACCACCCCAGCAGAGCCTTGCCAGAAGCCAGAGGAACCCACACACCATGTGGGCCGCCATCTTCCACATTCGGACTCCCTCTCATCAGAGCCCTTTCAGCAGAAGAGTTGATCACAGCCCGGCTCATAGTGACCCACCCTGCAGCAGTTTTCTTCGGCCCAGCCCACATATGCCTACCAGAGACTCACACACATGGGCAGCCTGCTGCCTGCTCTTCCCTGTGCCCAGCTGATCATGAGGCACCCAGGAGGGGATGACAGTTCTATCCCTGGCCCACCACCCCCGCAGAGCCTTGCCAGAAGACAGAGGGAACCCCCATACCCTGAGGGTTGCCATCTTCCACATTTGGACTCCCCTCTCATCAGGCTCTACCCAGCTGAAGAGCTGATCACAGCCCAGCTCGCGCGTCTGCTTCGCGGCCACAGTTCATCAATAAATGCTTGAAATTTGAGTTGACTACTAGAGTATCCCACCCATACGGCGGAGCCTGGCAAGTTATCCGTGTCGTATTTGATATGCCAAATACCGAGTAACAATTATAGACCCTCATTTCCATGATGTTCCTGAGTGGCCAGATGCCCTTGGGCTATGTAGCATGTGACGGGATGTATTGAGATGTTACTGGTCCCACTCGAGCAAATCGATGATAAACAGGAAGTCAAGTGATCAAGTGATGATGTACCATAGTTTCCTTATCCAGTTGTCTGTTCTGGAAACAACTCAGGTTGTTTTCAGATTCTGGCTATTATGAATAGTGCTGCAATGAACACAGACGTGCAGATTTTGTTTCTGCTGTGTGTTTTTTGGTGCCCCAGAGTATATTCCCAGGAGTGTTGTTGCTGAAGACCCACTTCTTTTGAGGAGCCACCTCACCAGCATCACCCCAGTGCCACGCCGCAACGGTGTCGCCCGCGCAGCACCTAGCTGCCAAGGCCTGAGCTGGTCACAGGTCCTTGATAAGGAAAGGACTTCGTGGCCTTCGGGCCTTTGCCTTCCATCATTAGCGGGAAGGGAGGATTCGTGACCTATGGGTTCCGAGGCCTCCGGCTTCCCTGTTGACGGGAATGCAGTGACATTTAGCCTCCTTAGACCTCCTGTGTGGAAAGAATTGGGCCTGTTAAAGTCAACACTTTCTAGTACATAATCTTAATAATCTTACAATAATAAATTCTCAGAAGTTTCTATTTAGAAGTAGGTTAAGTTAATCTATAGTAGGTGCATAAAGCTAGTAAGTGATTCTTTGGAAATCAAGATTAAAGAAATTATGTTACCTTACTTGAAGCAAATATAGAAAAAATGTAAAAACAAAAAGACGCTGAAATACCGCTCAGAAAAACAGGTGCAGGCAAAAGGTGGTCATATGTGGTGAACACAATAAACTCCTTTGATGTTGAAAATGCCTCCTTGCTAGAAAGTAACTGGTGTAATCTTGCACCTGTGCATTTGTTAAGCATAAAAGAGAAGCTTTGCCCTCAATAAATCACAGCAGTATTCACCTCTCGTGTGGCAGTCTGTCTGTCATCACAACCTGCTTCTCCCGTGAACCTCAGCCCCGTCCCCCTCAGCCCGGTGATCTCCTATAGAGCCGGTCTGCGCAAACCAGGTCAAAGCCAGGGGTGCAGTTAGCTGAGCACCTAAAAGCTGACAGATATGTAAGGAAATGATATTCTGCTTGATGATAAGGGATTCGGGGGTAGGAGGAAATCTGGAAGCCTCAACTGGATGTGGGGGAAAGTCCCCAGTCTCCCAGGACAGCATTATGTCAAAGAGTGATGAGAAGGGAGGCCACACGGGGATGCACAGGTGAAAGCAGACAGTGGATATGATGATATAGGAAGAAATGACAGGGGATTCCAGAGCACCCTTAGGTCACCATGCGGTACATCTGTAAATGTAAAAACTATGAGAGACCTCATGGCAGGCTTTGGCATGCTACCCATGTTGTATTTGATGGCTGCCAAAAACAGTATCAGAATAGACCTCATTCCCATGACCTGAAGGCCTGAGGCTCTTCATATTCCTGGAGCGAGTAGAGGCCCTTGAGGCTAGGCTAGCAGTGTGACAGGGACGTAAGTGGAGGACGGGTACTGGTTGCCTCACCGCCAAATCATTTTGAAACAACGGAGTCTAAATGATACAAGTGATATTGAAATATATATAGGATAAAAAAATTAAAATAGGGAGGACTATAAAGAGCCAGTCCACCATGGACCAGATGTAACTATGCATTAATACTGTGAGCGTGGTTTCTTTAAGTTTTTTCATTTTTACCTTCTAGGACTCTGCTGTAGAAAAAAACTAAACTGAACAAGGCAATGAGTTCAGAAAAGCTCTGCATAACTTTTTCAAGTTTTTTTTTTATATTGGGTCACACCCAGCTAATATTCGGGTGTTACCCCTGGCTCTAGTGTCAGGGATTATTCCTGGAGTGTTCAGGGAGCATATGCAAATGCCGAGGATTAAAGCCATGTCCGCGAAAGCGCGTGCAAGGCAAATGCTCATCCCTGGCTGTAAATATCTCACCTCCCCCATCTCAGGGTATTTTTACACCTTGGATAAAACGGTCTGGTAAGTGACCAGGGGAATACGAATATGGGGAAGAGTGTATGCTTATGTCTCGGCAGAGAAACAACTCATATGATAACAGCAAAGAGTAAAACCCCACCATGAGCTGGCAACAAAGATTCTCCTCTCTGGATGATGAGATGCTTCACCATGAAGCACAAACCCTGATCTGAAATAAAGAGCCACTTACCCATTAGGTACAAAAACATTCTAGGGTTGGCATCAACATCATCCAGGAAGGCCTCAAGAGAGGAGGAAAACAGGGAACTGATGCTCCGACATTAGGGAATATCTAACACTGTAAAACAGCTATCTCATCCCCCTGATAATATATACTTTATTCACTTACATGCTGAATGCTGTGATGATGTATAGAACTTTATTTATTTATTGGAACAATTCATTCACATTCATTCATTTATTCTTGCTTTTGTAGGATCAGCACCTGGTGATGTCAAATAGAGGTTACTCCGGCTCTGCACTCCAGGGAATTACTCCATGGGTGGTGAGACGGGACCATATGAGATGTTGGAATCAAATCGGGCTAAAGCCGCGTGTAAGCAAATGCTCTCCCCTGCTGGACCTCCGGCTTCGTTCTGACATATTTGCTTTTTTAACTACATCCTAGCCTTGGGCTGTAGTGATACCATAGTGGGTGAGGGGTCTGCATGCTGCCCTTTCCATGTGGCCAACTGGTGTGATCCTAACGCCATATGGTCCCGAGCACTGCCAAGTAATTCCTGAGGGGGCAGAAGCCCAGGAGAAACCCATCGCCGGTGTGTCCCCAAGCTGTCTAAATAAATAAATAAACAAACAAACTAAAAATAAGCAGATAAGGATAAATAAATGCTATGCAACCAGCGGCAGCAAGCTTTTCATTGAGCCTGCAGTTTGTGATTAATGACAGATTTGCCGGATTCTTTACCCGCAGTCAATTCAGGTATCTTTTTTAAGTTCTGCTTCCGTAGAACTCTGCGAATCATGCTGGTAAAATAAATGAAGAGATGTTTGTGAATTCACACCCAATGGGAGTTTAATGAATATTTTTTCTAAGTGATCCATAGAAATGTTTCAGCCAAACGAGTCATTTGTTATTACATAAAGAAATGGAAAGTTTACGAAGCTCTGTTTCAGGAAACAAAAGCTTTTATAATTTGGATTAACGGTGAAGGCATTGAGCTGCAGCCAGTCAGAAAGGTCCCATCAAAAATCCCAGCCTGGGGCCAG